>JAOQML010145552.1:0-14984 GCA_027568935.1 Erythroxylum urbanii | reverse complement strand
ATGATAGGGGATGAAGTCCCCTGGGCCATCTTTCTTTGTCACTATGTTACGGTTTGCTTCCCATGGTTGCTCCTCAACATTTTTCTTGACAGACTCATATAGTTTGATCTTCGATTGTATTCGGCCTATCACTTTCTCAATCTTATTATGCTCAATTTTTTGCAATTGTTCTACTTCTCTCCTTGCATATAACTCTCGCTACTACGCGATAGGGAATGGAAATACCCGTCGAGTTATTTGAATTAACTCCATCACGAGCTCAATCGGAAGGTCTTTTTCAACTACTTGACCTTTTTATATGTCTTCTATCTTTTCGTACACTTATACGGTTTCTCCATCCTGAGTCTGAGTTATGACCATGATATGCTCCTTTAGGTTAGACTTAGTGTTGCTTGGAAGAGTTCCAACATTCCAAGTCGACATTGCTTTTGCGAGTTGTCCCACTTGGACTTCTAAATTATGTACAGACGAGGCATGATTCTTCGTAACTTGCTCAAATATACTCTTGAGCCTCCTATATGCCTCCTCGATACCTCCCATCTTGTCCAAAATCCCATCCAACTTTGAATCCATCGAGCTTGTCTTATCCTGCTGAAAGCTCGACTGCCCTTGAGGCCTGAACTGCCCTTCATTATTATTATTTGACCAGGAAAAATTAGGGTGACTCTTCCACCCAGGGTTATTACCACATCCTCACTTGCTCCTAGTTATCCTCTCTCATCAGGTAGCAGCCCATAGTGTCATGATCTACTTGACCACATAACTCAAACTTCTCTTGCATGGCCTTAACCAGAGTAGAAGATGAGGCCTTCATATTGCTAAGTTGTCGCATCAGATTGTCGATCTTAGCTTACATCTTCGTCATCTGATTGATTACGACAACTCTCTTTTACTCTGTAAAGGTAGTAGCTTGCCTACTTCTCTTGCATGTCTATAAATAGCTATTTCTCGCCATCTCTTTAATTAACTCCTCTGCTTCATCGATGGTCTTACACATCAAATATCCTCCTACTCTGCTGTAGAATGTCTATAGAAGGAATTCCTTCGGTAGGTTATGGTGTGGGCATCTCCTCTGCAGGTCTTTATACCGCTCCCACGCTTCATAAATCGACTCCCTTTTACCTTATTAGAAATTGGTAATTGGTAATTTCCTTTACGATCTTTGTAGTCTTCATTAAAGGGAAGTACTTATCTAGAAAAGCACGCGCAAGCTACTCCCATGTAGTGGTGTTAGCGAGGCTCAGTTAGTGGTACCAAGCTTTTGCTATGTCCCTAAGTGTAAAAGGGAACAACTTAATCCTAACAACATCCTCCGACATCTGGTGATACCGAAAAGTATCACAGATCTCGAGGAAAATAATGATGTGTGCATTTGGATCTTCATTCGCCAGTCTATAAAATTGGACGTTCTGCTGAAGCATATTCAAGAGAGCTGGCTTGATTTCGAATGAGACCGCTTAAATAGATGGTCTAGCCATTCCTTGATTTGCTAGGTTAAACCCTAGTCTTATAAAATCTATAAGGGTCCTCTGTTGTTAACTCCCAAGGTTAACTTCCTAATCCATATTTCTTTGAAATTCCTCAGCCATTTATGTTTTCTCGATCTCTTCTTCTTCCTCTCGCCGAGCTTTACTCAAGGTTCGTTCTAATTATGTTATATCTAAATCTATTGATTTAGCTGTACGACTCGAACCTCTCGCGACTCTTATGTTTATGCAAGAGCATGATTCTGAAATAAAACGAATGAAATGAAAACAAAAACTAGAAAATCAAATCTAAGCTAATGTCTTAAACTATAGACTAAATGTCGCCTTCCTCAACAACGACACCAAAAAATTTGTTGCAAGGTTATACGCACTAAGTTTTACTATTTATAACCTTGGGTAAATTCTATAAGTGCACAGGTCATTCACGTAGTACCTAAGATCCCACGAGGAAGGCTAACTAGTCCTAAATCTAAGGTCGGCCTAAACTACATTGATTTTAAACAATTAACTAATGCAGAAATTAAATCAATCAATAATCAAATATGAGAATTTAAAGTGCAAAAAAGTAACAAAATATAAAATCACACAACAATCCGAAATCAACCTAAAAATGGCCAAGTAAGGGAAAAGGGGATTTAATTTGAAACTAAAGAAAATCTATCCAATTTTCGATTCAACGGGCCTAGACGATCCTAGGGTAAATTAACTCTCTCTCGAGTTATAATTCTTAACCCTAATTGATGATCCTTAATTTAAATTATGGAATCACAATCTCTCGATTCGCAATTAACCCAAAACCTAAATTAGCTCTAAGTTGTCCAAAAGCCTATTAGGAATCTATGCTCGGTATCTTATTACATGACTCTACCGGTTTATTTCAATTCTCTACCTATCGATTCACCTAACTCTCGTTAGCCTAAATCAATGATTTTTACCTAGCTCACCCTCTTAGTTTATCACCAAGTTATTAAAAAAGGAATTTGAATCATAATTAAATTGAAAGAAAACATAATTAAATAAACTTTATTAATCTCAAAAACTAAAAAAACCCAAAGGTTAGTATAAACATAAGTCAACATTCAACGCAACTATCCTTAACATCTATTTCAATTCTATTCATAAATAAAACTGAAATAAATGGAAAATACTATCGGGAATGGAATTTTGGAAACGACGATAGCGGGAAACCACCGTTCCTAGAAGTACATCTCCGTATCTCTCTTCCTTCGTCTCCTTCCTCAATCTCTTGATCTCTCTCTAAGTTTTTCTTAGAATTGACGAAATGATGCTCTCTTGCATGACTCTCTATGCTTTCCAAAAACTCCTGGTGGTTGTCACATCATGTTCTATTTATTTTATGGAAGCTCCAAGTCAAATTCGGGGTCAAAACGGTACATAAAATCTCACAAAAATTTAGTTTTTCTATCAGCCCGACAGAGGACACAATTGTGGCCTTGCCTGTCACAATCGTGGCCTACTATTTAACCTTTCTGTCACGATCATGGCCTGCTGTGCATGATCATGGCCTGTTGTGCATAATCGTGGCCAATGGTTCTGGATTGAAACTCCTTGAATCTTCGTCGTTCTTCCCTGTTTACCTTGAAACATTATCAAATGCATCACGACACCTCAAAAATATAACATTTAATCTTAGAGACCTATTATAACCTATAAAACACTAAAACACACAAACTAACATAATTATACCCTATATGCGCACACACCACTCAAATTCACACTAATTAAATAACAAATTCAACCTAAAACATATGCAATTACACAACTATCAACTAGGAATAATTTAGGGATAATACGTAAATGCAATATGAGTCTCATAATTATGATCTCATCATAATTTCATTTGTAATGTTTAATTATCCTATAAGCTTTATCATATACATCTAAATATGTACATGATAAAGAATGTCTTTAAATCATTTTGTCACTAAACTACAACTAAATCATTTGGCTGTAGGGCATAAACCAACAATATCCCACTTGAACTAAGCCAATTGTTTAAGTATCTTATACCATATCACCATATGATGATCATGTTACTGCTGGGAAAGTGACTTAATAAAATAATGCTACAAGATTCTCTATTGTAGGCACTAGCTTAAATCTTGCAAATTTCATCTTATTTATCATCTTAATTAAGAAAAAATGTCTAAACATATCCTTAGATCTTTAATGAGACCTTGGATCCTTTTACTTGCATAATGGCTTTAATGTTCCATAGTACATTATTGTCTTGAACAATCCAAAGAACTATATCAAGTTCACTAAAGAACTTATTGATCCAGTTAATCATTTCCACTAAATAAAAAATGTATTATGGCTTAATTAGCAACCATTGCTATATTGGAACCTTTTTAATCTTAAAATGATATTCTTCTAAAGTAAAATAAACCTTAATTATAATTTACTTCTAAAGTAAATATCCTTGTCTCTTTGAACTAAAATATCAACTCATACATATAATAATGGATATCTTTAATACTTCACAAGTATATGATGTAATAGCTCTTTTTCCATATTAAGGGTTAGAGCCTTATATTATTACATATGAGTCACATCATTTTAGCATTCATGAAATGCATTTCATTCATATGCATATCATTAGCATACACACATGAATTATGATTTCGTACACATTACAAAGATAGTCTATGCACTCAATTGACATATTCTGGGGTATAAAAGGTTTTAAATGATTATGATTTGATTATGTATTGCTTATGTTTTGAATTTTGGTTTAATGGATTACAATTAGTAATTTGGAGTTAATTGTTACAATTAGGAGATTGATGAATTAATATGTACATTTGGGTTATAAAAAATATCAAGCGGCAAGATAAGTTGACATATGGCAGCAGAAATAAGTGACATATGGCCGTAGGATTAACTGACAAATGGCTTAGATAATTGGGTGACAAATGACTTAGGGAATTAAGTGATAAGTGGAGTAGGTATTTAAATGACATTTGGTAGTTTAAGAAGAGGACATACAGCGTGGTCCTTTACTTGACAAGTTTCATGACAAGTGTCTTAGCACTCACCATACACCTATACCCCACAACACCTACATATATGGAAGACCATTTTCTCTTTTTTTTTGGTTACATACTATCTTCTTCTTCCTTCTCTCGTTATCGACACACACACACACACACACACAACCCTCACAATTTTGAGTTTTGCCTAAAATTCTGCACTTTGCCACTCCAATATTCTGTTTTCTTCATTTTGTTGCTGAAAACCCATCCAGTTTCCACCTTGAATTTGGGATGATTTTGCATCAGTGAAGGGCTAGGTAGACTTGATGAATTGAGCTAGAATTGAAAGCTAAATAAGTAAGTAAAGTGTTGTTCCTTATGGTATGTTTTAATAGAAAGATTTTGATGATTGAATTAGAATGGATTGTATATGATGTTGATGATGAAGTGTGCTGGAATATGATGGATGAACTTGGATACTTTTATGCTTTGTTCTTAATGTATGAGAGTCATAGGATTTAGGTTGTTATATAGATGAAATTGAAGAGGAATTGAAGTATAATTAAGGATTAATTGAGGTATAATTATTGAACTAATATGAAGATATTTTGAATTTGGTATAAAGGTGTTAGAATATGGAGAAATTGAAGGAAAATGGAGAGTGAACACTCGTTTCACTCATCCCACAATCGTGGAAAGGTCCTCCAATATCATGGGCAATGCTTTACAGTGAAAAAAATTCTATTTATGTGATTGTTGAATTAACTAAGGATAAGTCACTTTACTTTGGTGCATTTGGGCTTGATTGAAGCTTGAAATGAACTTAGATAGTTGCTTGATTAATTAGTTAAGGGTTTGATAAGTTTAGGTTGTTAATTGATGTTATAACTTAAGGAATGGATTGTTTTGATATCAATGTATCTAAATATAGAAATTATGAGTTGTTAAAGGAATAAAGGTGTTCTTATGAATACAACTGTGATCAAAAAAATATGAGTAATGTATTAGGAATGAATGAATGAGAATTAAGAAATTATGTGACTATATAATGCTAGAAAAGGGTTAGTAAATGTGTGGTTGATGAATTTAGAATAATTAAGTTTACTTAACATATAAACCTAAATACAAACTAGATGTGAACAAGCTATGATGTTTGAATGGTCTAGACTTATAAATAAGAATACATACCCAGAAAGTCAATTAAGCATGCATTAAATATGACACATATACATGTGCATGATTGAATATTTATATGATTGATCAACTTCTTAATGTGTAAAATATGTGTGCAGTATATAACTAAAGAAGCACAATTGATCGTTAGCATCTAGACATTGTCAGGTCATCAAGGCAATAGATTATCTAGAGCGTACTGTGAGTTAAACTAGATGTTTTCTCACTATGACTGAATTGTTTTCCGTTAACTTTTAGATAGTGAACTGTTATTGATATGATTGTCATAAATTTTAAAAATCAATGGGCCGAGGAGTTTGATATTTGGGATTGTATTGGAAATGCTTTCTAATTGTATGTGAATATGGAAAATGTGTACTAAACTGAATGTTGAATGCTGGATTCAGATTTGATGAACGTAAAAATGATATGAGTACATTGAACGAAAAGTATTGACAACAAATTATGTGAATTGATGCATTCCATTACATTGCTATGCATGATTAGATAGAGGAGTTATGACCGGAGTAACCAGTGTGAAAAATAGCTTAAAGCTTAGGAAATTTGCACAAAGAGCCACAGGCTAATTTCTTAATGAGATCGGTATCTACAATAGGTACAGGACAGAATATGAAATGGACTAGGTATCCACAATAGATATGGGACAGTAAATAGGCGCTCGGTCACAACAAAGTAAAAATAAAAGTGAACTCACATGTGCATTTGCATTTATAGATATCTTTACATGTATTGTGTGAATGATTGCGAAGAATTACTAAATTGTGTTGATATAAGGATATGCGATTTTGTGTACCTATTATAGTTGTTAAAATGTGATGAAAGGTGATGTGGTATACAAAATTGGATACTGTGATATACTTGTGAGTTTGGTTTCAACCCTGTGATGTTTGTATTCTGACTTGAGTGAGCACATCGATGACGGTTCACTCACTGAGTTCGCTAACTCATAAAAATTGCAACGTTGATTTTTAGGTACAAGAGAGACCTAACTTCTAAGGCAATCTAGTAAAAGTCTAGTATTGTCAATTTCGGAAACAAGAAAGGCTCAAAGGTCTGGTCATTTGATACTTATAGAGTCTAGATAAAAATAATTTTGTTTAGCTTCTTCTTTCATGTTGAACTTTTTGTATAGAATTTTAAACTCCCAAATGTTATATTATGTATAAACATGGAATATGAAATGCAATGACAAAGTAAGTAAGTTTCATTTTGTGAATAGAATGAGGAGTTTTGATCTTTAAAAATACTTATGTTCTGTATGATTGTATTATAAGTTGATGTGATTGCTCTAATATTCCATTTTTATAGGGTATGTTCCAGAATGTCCTCTGGATGTTCGGCATATGCTTTATGGAGGTGGTATGTTACATCTGATATCTCAAATACTAAACATATTTAGTTCATTATCTATATGCTTGGACCTAAAATAGTTGAACAACTTCCAATCTTTTTTTATAGATCTAATTCCCAGAATTTTTTATTACCTTTTCATAACCAACATGAGTTGTTCATAGAAAATTATATTTTTAATAATTAAAAGTTAAAATTGTTGTTCTCTGTGAGCAATATGTCTTTATATACTCCCACTGAAAAGGACAACTATACTCCCACTAACCTTCTTATAATTATGATAAATTTATAATCATCTCCAAAACAAACTCTTTAAATTCATTATAAAAGTGAATCTTTCAATATCTCATAGCCTTTCAACTATACATCAAATGTATTATTAAAGGTACTAGTTCTAGTCGGATGTATTGTTATGAGATTTGAACCTTTCAAATTTTATTTTACTCCTATTACTTATCTTGAGAACTATTCTTCTATAAGTATAAATTGAAACAAACAATTTGTTCAATAGGTTTGTAAGATTATATCCAACCTTTTGGATATCTCAGAACCTTTTATTACCTAATTTATTTCTAAACTTAATGGATAATCTATGTTTTAACTAAGCATCACATCCTTGAAACATTATCAAATCAATCTTATTGAAGTGCTTTAGCATTCTCAATGCTTAATTTCTACTTAGACTTAAATAATTTGAACTTTTCAAATTTTAAATCAACATTTCATTTTATTATATATAAATTTATCACATAAAGTTATCTAGTAATATAATGAAACATAAGTATCATCCTTTTATGAATTTTTATTCCATCCAATATATCACATGTATAAATATAACAATTCAATACCATCATCAACCTTTCACCAAAGGTTGATTTGGTTATTGTTTAACTTGCCAAGTTTCATACGATTCATATTTAAAAGGATACATATATCCTTATATGTAACTTTATAATTCTTGTTATGTTGATTTAACCAATACGATATAAAATGATATTCTTGGTTATCCAGCTTTTATTCTTTCCATTTATATTAAACATATGTCTCCTTTGATCCAATACATAAACACTATTTGTATGAACTTGTATCTACTACTTTTACTCAACAATCTATTTCTTATCATGTATTGAATATTATAATAATATTGAATCTAAATTCAATATCAAATACTCATAAGCATGAACTAGAAATACTTATGATCTCTATCATATCGAGTATAAGCAAGAAAAGTCATGCAATAATTTTCTTCTTATGATAACTATTATCATTCTATAGTAAAATCCTTTAATTGATGTTTATATTTATACTTTTAATAAGCTAAATTGAATAAAACAATTTCATCAAGGTACTATACCTTTTAGCTCTACTCTATGCAACCTCTTGCATCTTATTATCATAGTGTTGACATACATCTTACTTGTTGTCATTAAAGTTTATAAGACATTAGTCAACTTAAAATTTCAATAAATTTTGTCATGGATATAATTTTTACTTATCTCTAAAACTTTGTTACCAAATCCTAAACAAGGATTATAACGAAATAACATAATAGGCATACAATTTTCTATCTAACTTTAAAAACTCTTCTCAAATATATCCTATGTCCAAGAAATTGGGTTAACTAACTTAGTATCAACTACATTAAACAAGGTAAATTCCACTTATAATAGAATATCAATGTAAGAAAAGCAAGTAATTAATTATATGTCATGACTACCAAATGAGATTAGGACTTTAATAATGTATTTTGTTATTCTCATTATTTTATTCAAAATAATAGCCCATATTACTATTTGGAAAGATTACTTTAATCTTTCTAATGATCTAGGATCTTATATAAATTAAGTTAATCTTGAGTTTGCTCAACAAACCAACTAAATTTAAATTAGGTAAATAATAACTTTATCAATCACATCTCATCTGACTCTTAGATTTGTTAGGTTATAACTCTTGCCAAAACATATCTTATATGTTATTCCTAACCTGCCTCTAAATTCAAGCGATCATGTGTTTGTTCATGCAAATCACACAACTAGAGTTAAATAGGACCCACTATTATAAGACTAAACATAATTGGGTTAAGGCGGCCTTGAGTTTGCTTAACAAGCCTAACAATAAACATAATTCTAGCTTATTCTTATAACAATGAAAGGAAAAAATCACATTCTCAATGTAGACTTAACATTTTAATGAGAGATTTAATTTAATTTGTCTCATCAGACGTAAAATTGTATGTGAATTATCGCATATATAAAACATACAATTTGACATTGCATCCAATATATATATATATATATATGTTAAAGTAGTGCTCTAAAGGCAATCCCCTTTAGCACTTTTGTACTAACTTTATTTTGATTAATAAAGCGAAAGGCATTTTTCATTAATTTGATAGTCGTTTATATATGAATTGATATTGATCTTAAATTGAATTAATGAAGTCCATGATATAAAACATAGCATAATGGAAATCATTATGAAATCATGATAATGAGAGTCTTATCATGTGTAATTATGTTAGTTTCTAAATAATTCCTAGTCATAGGATTAATAAGACAGAACATTATTAATCTAGACAGACTAGCATATGTTATACTCTTTGATTTGATCAAGCAGTGGATCTCACAAATTGTAAGCATGAGATGTTTAGAGTTAACATATGGATGCTTACTATAGGTAGTAAGTAAATCAAATGACCCACAATGAGATTATCATATGGATGATCTATTAAATGTAATTGATCAATCTCATCATAGCAATGGTGCAAATATCCTTAGACTTGAGGTACTCAAGGATATCTTAGATACTAATCCTACGCTTTGACATTATTCCTTGTTACCTCAAGACGAGGTCACTCTTAAGGTGATGATTGGGTACAACTATTAGTATTCAAAGGTAATTAGGTAGCCAATAAAGAATTCACCTCTCCTGTTAGAAGGAGATAATAACTATGGCCTCTTGTTGGGGTCATTACTCAGGAGTCTCTGACTAGAGCAGTTATGTGTCATGAAAAGAGTCTTCAATGACACATAAAGTAATGAGATCCTAGGATAGAACTATCATCACTTGGACTAGATGTGACGTAGTCAGTCTAATGGGAGTTGACACATAGCCCATACTCTGAACCAAGTGAGGTATAGTATGATAAAAGGATGGATAGCACAGTGATTGTCTATGGATAGGTTCATAAGTTGAAGAATTAATTACACGGTAATTGTCTATGGATAGATTTATAAGTCGAAGAATTAACTATTGAAGAGTTCGTATATTAATCCACTTATATTCTGGCAAATTGGCATCATGAAACCCTTCATAATTTGCTTAAATTAAATGTTAATTCAAGTGCCTAAAATAACCGGGAACTTAAGGGTCACACATATAAAAGATCAAATGAAAAACATAGTGTGTATGGCTATTTTTAAGTAGGCCATGATCATAATCGAAGGCGAGCCTAATTTTAAGTAGGTCACAATCATGGTTCATTGGCCACAATCATGATTGAAGGAACAAGGGAGTACGTAAATGAGTTCTTCACTTATATACACAAGAGTCTAACCACTTCTCACACACTTACGTGAGAGAATAAGGCTCTAGAAGAGTTCTAGACTGAGCGAGCAGTGTCAAGAGTCTTGTTCTTGCAATTTATGTAATTATTGCATGAATCAAAGTGTATGTAATAAGAGTCTTGATCTTTCTTTTCATTTTGCGCATCTACTAGAACTCATCTAGTTTGGTGTTCAAATCACCCTTACACATTGTTTCTTCTTGA
Source organism: Erythroxylum urbanii (assembly GCA_027568935.1). NCBI lineage: Eukaryota > Viridiplantae > Streptophyta > Magnoliopsida > Malpighiales > Erythroxylaceae > Erythroxylum > Erythroxylum urbanii. The sequence continues at coordinate 4,188 of JAOQML010145552.1, read as the reverse complement.
TACTTGCATGTTCTTGGGTGATCAAGGAAGGGTTTGATGTTTGCAATAACTCAAACAAAGATAAGAAAGAAGTCCATGCATGCTTGTATGATTTTATTTTTTAGGTTGTCATGGTGTCAGAATTTAGATTTTGACACTTCCGCTGCATTCTCATGCATAGGATACATATATACATGACAAACCCAACAAAACATATAAATAAAGCATACAACTTATGCACTCATAATCAAATTATATGCATAAAACATCAAGCTTCATTTGATTCTAGTTTTTAATCTTTATAATCTAAAATAGCATTTCCAACTGTTTGAAAAAATTAAATTAGCTTAAACCTATGGAAACCTAAATATATGAAATTCTTATTCCAAATACAAAATCCATTTGATTTGAAAAGAATTTTCAAATCTATATTTAAATAAGATCTAATATCTCAAATTAGTCCTTATTTATTAAATATCTCGTATTTAATCATAAAGTTTCTCAAAATTGTATTTAATCATAAAGTTTCCCAAACTTTACAATCAAGTCCAACTTAATTAAAATAACTTTCCTCTCTTCAACCAGTTCTTTATATGAGATCTATTAGGTTCATAATATGCTAGCAATGATTATAAATTATAATTAGAATTTATAATTAGAATTAGATAAATCAAAATTTCATTTAATTCATCTGTAATTCTCTAATTAAAAAATTTATAATCATACATCAAGATGGGCGTTTAACAAAACATCATGACTACCTAAATATTTAGGAATGTCAAAGTAGCTTTGAATAACCTTTCTATGTATGATTTTTTGTATAATTCAATTATTTCATTCTACAATGTTTGAATTAGACATAGAGCATGGAACTAATGTATACTCTATTTTGAGTCCAATCATATTATTTCTTTGCCATTAGCCACTAATCTAATTAACGATATTTGTAAACTATTTACAAAATTTCATTATAACTTGGCCAAAGATTTCCTGAATCAATACTAGTTGAGAATAACAAAACATTCACCCTAATTACTTTAGGGTAATGAATCCTATCTTGATCACTCAATTACCTCCATATAGTTCATGCTACATCCAATGACTATCGAACAAAAACATTGCATTCTCTATACAAGTTAATTTTGGAGACCTCAATTTAAAGGATCACTTATACAATCGTCACAATGAGAATTTTCATTGACATACAAGTAACGTTCTAAATGAATTTCTCATATCAGTTTAGTTTAGTGAAATTATTGTCTAACAAGCACTCATACGTTTGTTTAAGTATCTCTATACTTTCATCTATTAGATAGACTACTTCATTCATAAAGAAAAGCATAAGATGTGCTAGTCCTTTTACGTTTTATTAATATATAATCTTAGTAGGACAATGACTCAGAATAATTTAGAGATAATACATAAATGTAATATTAATCTTATAATTATAATCTCATCATAATTTCATTTGCAATATATAATTATCCTATTGACTTTGTTATATACATCTAAATATATCCATGATAAAGAATGTCGTTAACTTATTTTGTCACTAAATTATAACCAAACTGATTGGCTATAGGGCATAAACCAACACTTCCAACTAACCAACAATGACGCAATAAGTAGTCCACATGAAACATCCATAAGGTAATATGTTTATGGTTTTTTTGCTTAATTTGATTTAAAAAATATCCCCAAAACATCAAAACTTCAAAAATATTGTGAGTTGTTGCATGGCTCCACAACCTCTCTAACTGTTTTTGTTTACCACATTTATGGGAGTGTAACGATCGTGGCCAACCTCTATGCGTCCATTCCCTCTCCTTTCCTTGATTTCCTATTTCCATACACTCACAAACATATTAAACACCTCTTGAAACATAAAACTAAGATCAAATTCTTGACCTAGACTAATCAAACACTTAAAACACATGCAAACACTAATAATAACACAATTCTAATTCTATACACATGATAATCCTCTAAAAAAGTTCTTAAAAAACACATAAAGACCTAGAAAAACATACTATAATCTACACCTAATAAGGGATTGCTTAAATAAGAAGGGGCAAAGGAATAAAAGAAAAATTGTCAATTCATCAAAGTTTACTAATGTAATGTAGAGGGGGGACTTAGAGACATGTTATATTTTTTAAACCAATTAACTTCAAATCTCATAGATATTAGATACGTAATGCTTATATCACATGACATTAAACAAAGGACTGGTTTATATCATTAACAAGAGATAACTTTGGTACTATCTAGTTAGGAATGACAAAACCTGAAAATCATCAAAATAAAACAATTCAAGATTAAGATGTTTGATAATGTTGTTAGGTGTTGAGTTGTGTCTAGCATATACCAAATAACTTGATCTCTTTAAGAATCTTACATATATTTTAGTTATAAAACTGAAAAAGATGATATTAAGGTGATAGAGGGTATGCTGATTGTAATAAAATAGTCAAAATGACAAAAAATCTACAGATTGATAGGGAACACAATTATAGGTGGGGAACCTACATCAATTGAGTAAAAAAAAAGATAATACTATGTTATAACATATGCGACTAGGACATCTCATTAAATAAGAGATAATAGAACTTTATGAGAGGAATTTTTTAAAGGGTGTCAAACATTAGAAAGTAGACTTTTAAAAGTTTTTGTAGTTGGTAAAATTTCTAGAGTAATCTTCAAAGATGTAGTGATTAAAGAGCAATATATGTTGAGGCAAATATATGGAAATGACATGGTAGGATCAACAAAGGGTAGTAGCATAGTTCTGTAAGTAAAACTATAGTAGCTTGGAAAAGATGTTAGTTAGGTTGAAAATATTGGTTTGAAAAATAAAGTAATTTCATGAAGAAATATCAACCTAATATAGTTATAGATAGAGTGAGATAGATCATCAAGTTACTAAGGAGTCATTATTGAAAAGACTCAAACACATATGCTTTAACCATCATTAACAGGATTTTAAAGGATTGGAAAAAGTAGAAGAAACATATATAGATGAGTGTTATGATGAAGGATGTGAAGTTTTACAAGGTAAAGGAATTGAATGTATCTAGAAAAATCTTGTTAAAAAAGTTTCGTACTGATAAGATGTCATTTTGTTATGTTAATTGGAATTATCTCTTTTTTGGCTATAATTTGGTGCTTGAAAATTAATATTTGTTTTGTTTTAGGATGTAACAAATGGATATTGCATCAAATTGGAGCATTATTGATCAAAATCATGAATTTTGAAAGAAGTACATAGATTATTAGAGTAGATAAGGAGAGATCATGCCTAATGCGAGGTTTACATTAAGAGAGATCATGCCTAATGCGAGGTCTACTTTAAGAGTTTAAATTTGATAAGAAAATCTATTTCCAACTCTATTATGTACAGATTTGTATTTTTTAAGATAAGAATCTTTGCAAGATAGAAATAGGATAGGTTTTGAGTAGGAAAAGAAGGGAAAAACTCATCCAACAACTTCTCTATATCATTCTCTTTCGTTTTTATTAGTTTTCTCTCAATATTTTATCTTTTTTTTCTTTTTGGTGTTGGGACTATAGCCATGTGAGGCTAAATTCAAATCTTTAGATTCAAGGGGATTCAAAACTCTAGTTGTATCCCTTGGAAGGTTTTGTTCTAAACTGAGATTCATGTTTTTATTCTATTATTTCTTATTTTTGGTCTTAAATTTCATGAATAATTAATATTAACTAGTCTGATAAATTAATTTGATGTTGATTATTTTATAGTTATCCATGAGTTCAGTTACAAAATTATAGAAGCAATTTATTCTTGATTATGCAAGAGTAAATGAAACCCGATTCCCTAAAACGTGGGATTACGCTACTCCAAAGATCAAATGCACTTAGCATAGTTGACTAACCATAAATTGCTGTGATGTAACATCTGACATAACATATCCTAACGAGTTACGAGAAAATAGAATAAACCCACTACAAAAATGAATAAAAATCAAATCTTTCGCAATATGTACTAGAATCTAGAAATGGGTCCCTATAGATACAGACATAGAGATGGATTTGGACCATAGTTGTTTGTTTGGGTCAAGGATTGTTCCAAGTCCTTAGTGGTACTTAAGAGTAACGCCAGACTTTTTGAGCGTTTTGTATTTTGCTATATTTGGAGATACTACTGTATATTAATATATACATGGTTATGATGAGTTCAAAGATGTATTT
>JAOQML010145543.1:0-14984 GCA_027568935.1 Erythroxylum urbanii | reverse complement strand
GTTCAACGAGTAATAGACAGATAAAGTGTACTTGTCATTGGTTTCTTGTATCCATTATAAAAAATAGAAGCAATCCGAGTGTAGCACCCCCTTAACACAGGGTACACACCGGGACGCCCAGAGATCATTCTGGTATATATCCTACAATAAGGGTGAGCTACATTCAATCACTACATTCACTTCACAAGGCATCATATCATTACTCACTTATAAGCATCATAAGAAAATTAAAATATTTTTAAACCAACTTTTTCCTCATTTCATTTCACAAAACCGAAAGTCTACATTGTATCTTTCAACACTTACTATATGTACATCATCAAAACCTAGTACAAAAGTACTACATGAAAGAGGAAAATAAACAAAGTCTATCTAATCTGTCCAAAATCCCAGTTGACCGACCTTTGAGCTATGACTTCTTTTGCCAAATCACAATCTACACGGCTGGTAGAGCCTCTCGGTAACTAGAGTCGTCTTTTAGTCCTGAAAAGACAATGTTGCAATTTTGGTGAGTTTTGCGAACTCAATGAGGTAACCATCATCGATGGTTCACGACACAACATTTCATATAACACATATTTCACAAAAATGTACTTTACATCAGTATCACATTTTCACTTAAGCATAGGCAAATTACATTTCAATCAATTAAACATACTTAAGCAAATGCATATGGAATGCTCGTGAGAGTCTTTTCCAATTATTACGTTGTTATGATCGAGTGTCTAAATTGTCCCGTATCTATTTTTGGATACTGGGCTCATTGATAAATGTCCCATATAGGGCTCATTAAGCGTTGAGCCTGAGGCTCTGAATCACTGTTGAGCTCTAGGCTCTTTTCACTCGTTGAGCTTTAAGCTCTTATCGATGGCTACTCTAGTCACAACTGCCATTATGTTTCATGCATTCAAAAAACGAAATGCATCAATCACAACTTGTATGATCCCATTCAATCACATTCCCATATCATCGGACCTTAGTACGGCATTCAACATTAAGTTGAGAATCACATTTTCACTTATATGCACATGCTCATTCAAAACATATTTATCATCAAATTATATACACTTAGTTCATCTCATTCACATACAAGCAACACTTCAATATTTCAACCAAGTATCACAATCATCGGACCTCCTATCCGGAAACCAACACAATCAATAACATTTATTCAATCATTTCAAAACAAAATTTAACAAACAAGTAATTAAGTGAGAACGTCTAGGTTACTCACAGTTTGCTCTAGAAGCTATTGCCTCGAAATCTTGGCAACGTCTATAGGATGGTGCTCAATTCGTTCCTCTATATTATGCAAAACATACACATATATCATAACATGCATAAGTATAATTGTTCAATAATGCCCATAAAGGAAATAAATTATGTACAATGCACGTTCATGACAATCTCGGGTATCCTTCCATTAGTTTCTTCACAAAAATCTCTCTCATATCAAAACTCATCTAAGTATAATTCATACTTAGGTTTATGCCTCACTAAAACCATTAAAATCTCAATTCATTTCCCATTGGCTTACTTTCAAATTTTTCTACAACACTCTTTCGGGTCTACTGTTCACGTTAAATCAGATAGCACAATTGATATAATTTGGTTATACCGTCTTCTAAGAAAGTGTTCCTCAATCATACAGAACCTATCTTGGGATAATTAACATAACTCTCTCTACAGATGTTGGATTAAGATAATCTTAGGACGATTTCAAAGAGGACTTCGAAATCTACCAAATGTGTGAAGACTTGAAGACAAATTCTATTATCTGAAGGGTCAAAAATGGACCAGACGGTAGCATTAGACAATAGTATACAGAAAAAGAAGTTTCAGTCATATAAGCATAAAGTAGACGAAGCGGAAAGCAAACGAAACAAAAAGCAGACAAAGTTTCGGTCATATAAACAAAAAGTAGATGAAGTGGAAAGTAGACGAAACAGAAAGCAGACGAAGTTTCGGTCATATAAACAAAAAGTAGACAAAGTAGAAAGCAGACGAAACAGAAAGTAGATGAAACAAAAAGTAGACAAAGTTTTGGTCATATAAAGTAGACGAAGCAGAAGTCAACCTAAGACGATACAGATGGTCAACTTAAGACGATACTTCTTCACAAACGATATGACGTCATCACAGACGATACTATCTATACTCCTCAACTCAAAAAAACTTTTTTCTTGAACATCTCTTAGTCTTCATCAACTCTCGTATAAAAACCTATATATTCATACATGCTCAATGAAGAAACAGAGCATATTACCTTTCCATATCTACTATCTACATTAATCCTATACATCATTTCATCGTTATTTCAACTCCAAGAACCATTTCCACAACACCTGATCACCAATAATCCATCAAAACCCAAATATCACCGTATCCCCAATTTTCATCCCCTTAACACAGTGTTCAAGAATATAAATATATGTAAATGCTATGATCAGGCACTGACCATAAATTCATCAACTTTATTTCAAAAATTCACAACTCTAATAATTTTATTCACTACTTACTTATTGAGGACTCCAAAAGCTTCAACTATCTTCAAGCCCTAACTCCATACAAAATTACGTAAACCCCTGTGGTGAGGAAGTGGTGAGGAATACGAAAAATCAAAGTTAACTCTCGGAAGGAGTTTGATGGAAAACTGTGTATAAGAAGAAATTCGGAGAAGATGATAACAAGGAAAGAACTTAGGAAAAGAACAAATCCCTTTTTAACTCTCGGATTACTCAAACTTACTTCTGACAAATAATAAAGGCAACTTTACACTTGTCACTTTTCCTAAGGTCTAATTCTAACTAAGTTTCTTTGAAACTAACTCCATTAATTCTGTCTTTACAATCCAACTATCTCCAAATCTTCATTTGCTTTCTTCTCTTCTTTTTTTTCTTCTTTTTCCATAATACTCTATAAATTCCAAAGTAAATCCTAAATTCACCAAATTTCACAAATATAATAATTCCACTAGTCAATAAAATTTTCAATATAAATAAATTCCAAATTCACAAATTTCCCAAAACTCATAACTCAGTCCAAATATACCCGGAATTATTCATGAATGCATGTACAATTATTTTCATGTGCAGAAAAATTCACTATTCAAGTGTATGTATATGCCATTTTATGCATGAGAATGAAAAATGCATTTCTAAACACTCATTAATCACTTATATTTACTATTCTCGCCTCCCACAGGTGATGGGATGTTACAAGATCAAAGCATACAATCCCTCAAATTTAAGCCAACTCAAATATCAAGTTACTACACATATCATGACTACTTTTTCATTGGTGTACACAAGCAAACTCAACAATTGGCACCATCACTCAAGGATAAGTAAAGATGCAATATGAATTTTCCTCACTATTTTCACTCATTTCTCTCAAGTGTTTGATGGTTGGTGTTTCGCTCAAACTTCCTATAAGAAACTACACTACCATAAGCTTGCTCATACACCAATTCTCCTCTACAATGATTGCATGCATAAATATATCAAAAGGAATTTTTTAGGGTTGTAATGTGGTAAGGGTTAAGGTGGGTAAAGAGGGAAAAAGGGTTAAATACAAGCATTGGTAAAGTAAAAAGTGTATAAAATGGGATAACAAAACATACTCCAAGATATACAAATGTAACTACTATTCTGCACGTATTGATACTACTCACTTGTTCTTCCTTTTTCTTTTCTTTTCTTTTTCAACACATTTTTTCATTTTCTTTTTTTTCATCATATATGGAAGAACTATGAATATAATAGTAGATAAAAACAATGTAATTCATAAGCAGAAATATACTCAACTCATCTCGGTAAAATTTTTACAACGATCCTAACCAACACTACAACAAAGTAGGGGAAACGCTATGTTTTTCTTGTTACGATTTTGAAATCATAGCTAAAGGTCAATATTTGGCGACGATTTTAAAAAACGTCACCAAAAGGTTCACTTTTTGCGACGTTTTGGAAAATAATCGTTAAAAAGTTCACTTTTTGTGACGATTTTTAAAATTGTCACAAAATATTGACATTTAGCTACGATTTTAAAAAATAGTCATTAAAAGTTAATCTTTTGGCTAGGATTTTAAAAATTGTCGCTAAAGGTCAAGCAAAGAAAAGAATTTGGCTACAAATTTAAAGAAACATCACCAAATATTTGGCCTTTGGTGACAATTTCTAGAATCGTCACCAAACACTATTAGACATTTGTGACCATTTCAAATTTCGTCGTCAAAAGGTTACTTTTCGGCAATGCTTTTGGAAAATCGTGAGAAAAGAGTAACTTTTGGTGACGCTTTCATAAAATTGTCGCAAAAGAGTAACCTTTGGTGACGCTTTTGTGAAAATGTCTTGAAATAATAGTTAACGGGGGGAAATAATAATGCCAAAGTTTAGAGGGAAACAAAAAAAAATGAAAAAGAAATCCCTTTTATGCTTATTCAGCGTTTCCTAAAAAAAAACTTCACTTCAAGCTTCTTTCTCTCTCTTTAGTGGCAGCTAGGTTTTATGCCTTTTTCTTGTTCTCGTCTCCTGTTTCTTCTCCACCCTCTTCGTCGTAGTTGATATCATACTCCACTTGTTATCACTAGTATAGAAAGCTGGAGAATAGTCTACATATTATTGATAAACTGGGTGGCTATTAAATAGCCTTACAAGTAACAGAAAAAATCCATCCACATGGTAACAGAATCCCAATTGTGGAGTTCACTTAGAACAAGTCAAAAAAACAAGAAACTAGTCCCTAAATATAAGGATTATTGGTAACTAGAAACAAACTCCTAAAGACCTGGTCCAAAGATAACCCTAACATTGCCTCCCGTAAACTGAATAGAATTTCAGTCTATCTCTAGACATGAACACACTCCAAGAAACTCACGCAACTTAAAAAATGCATCAAGTTTCAGTGGCTTTGTCATGATGTCTGCAAGTTGATCCTGAGAACAACAATAAACCAGCTTTATAACTTCATTCTTAATAAGCTCTCGAAGAAAATGGAAGTGAACATCAATATGTTTGCTCCTCCCATGAAGCATAGGATTCTTCGCTAGTTTAATGGTTGAACTGTTGTCACAAAAAATTATTGTGGCCTTGCTTTGAACACACCCAGCTACTCAAGCATTCACTTAATCCAAACTGCATGACAAGCACCAACAGCTCCAGTAATAAGTTCGGCTTCAGTTGTTGACAACGTAACCACTGGCCATTTTTTTGAAGACCAGGCTATTGCTGCTGAATTCATATAAAAAACATATCCAGAAGTACTTTTCCTATCACCATGATCGCCAGCATAGTCACTATTGGTGTATCCAATTAAGCTTCCAACACCTCCTGTCTTGTAGAATAAACCAAAAGAAACATTACCATGTCCATAGCACAAAGCTCTCTTTGCTACACTTAAATGAAGCTCAGTAGGAGCATCTAGATATCAACTGAGAAGACTCATAATAAACATGAGATCAGGACGAGTTGCTGTCAAATACATGAGGCTGCCCACAATTTGCCTATACATCTTGCTATCAACTTTATCCCCACTTTCATCCTTAGTCAAACGAACTCCAGGCACAATGGAATTTTTTACTGGATTACTATAATTTAATCCAAACTGTTCAAGTATTTTCTGGGCATATTTAGTTTGGCAAATAAAGATGCCATTCGAACCTTGCTGGACTTCAATACCAAGGAAAAATCTCATTTTCCCAAGATCAGTCATTTCAAACTCAACCATCATAGAGTGTTTAAACTTAGCAATCATAAGGCTATGATTACCAGTAAAAATAAGATCATCAACATATAGACAAGCAATGACGATCTTACCTCCATCTGCTGCCTTGATGAATAATGTATGTTCGTATGGATATTTGACAAAACCCTGCTTCTCAAAATAGGAATCAATACGGCTATACCAAGCCCGTGGGGCTTGCTTCAAGCCGTATAATGCTTTTCTCCATTTATACACTTGATGCTCTTTGTCCTTTTTCTCATACCCTTGTGGTTGTGAAACAAATACATCTTCAAGTAGTTCCCCATTTAAAAGCACAGATTTAACATCAAATTGGAAAACTAGCCACTGATTTTGAGAAGCAACTGAGAGCACCATTCGGATGGTATCTAGACGGCTATTGGGGCAAACACTTTATAAAAATCCACATCATACTGTTGAGCATACCCTTTAGCAACAAGTCGGGCTTTGTATTTGATCCACTTCACTCTAATCTTTTTAGCACCAACAGGTAAATCAGTTAATATCCATGTGTTGTTTCTTTCAATAGCTTGATCTCCAAATCCATAGCATGCCACTACTGTTCATGCTGGACTGCATATGTGTAGGAGACTGGATCATCACTAAGAAACAAAGCAAAATAGGTCATATCCTCCTCCTCTTCGAATAGTCCTTGCCCACTGTCATAATCTCTCATCTAAATAGGTGGTTGACACATTCGTCTGTCCATTGGAATATCAACTGTAGACTCCATATGTGCAGTTGGTTGTGAAATATCCTCATTTGAAGTCTCTAGAAACACACGTGACTCTTCTGATGTTGAAGACTCGCTGATGTGATTGTCATTGCGTGGGATTCTATTATCTTCTTCCTCTTCCTAGTCTAGATTGGTAACCTCTCCTTTTGGATAACTATCAGCCCAATTCCAACCTTTATTTTCGTTAAACACAACATCACGACTAATCACAATTGTTTTGGTAATTGGATCAAATAACCTATAAGCCTTTGATTCTTCACTTATGCTAAGAAAGACACATAGCAGACTTTTATCATCCAGCTTGGTACGCTTCTGATCTGGTACATGTGCATAAGCAAGACAACCAAACACCCGAAAATGATCAACTGAGGGCTTAGTGGAACTCCATGCTTCTTTGGGTGTCATGTTTCGAACAGCAAAAGTGGGACATTGATTGAGAAGATGGACTGCCCAATTCACTGCTTCTGGTCAAAAACACTTTGGTACCTTCTTTTCTGAGAGCATACTCCAGACCATATTCCTAATTATGCAATTCTTACGTTCCGCCACACTGTTTTGCTGCGGTGTGTAGGCAGTCGTGAGCTATCTTCGAATCCCATTGTCAGCACAAAAAGAAACAAAAGTTGTAGATGTAAACTCCCTTCCACGGTCCGTGCGAAGACTAGTTATACACTCTCCACTTTCTTTTTCAACTCGTGCTTTGAAGGCTTTGAAACATTCAAAAGCTTCGAATTTTCCTGTTAAGAAGTATGTCCAAGTTTTTCGACTATAATCATCTATAAAAATGAGCAAATACCTTTTGTTATTATTGGATGCAGGAGTGATTGGTCCACAAATATCTGCATGAATTAATTAAAGATGATGTGTAGCTCCAAGTACTAATTGGAAAGGGATCCCGATGTTGCTTTCCCATAAGACAGGTCTCACACATAATAGAGGAAGCTGGAAAAATTGGCAACCCACGAACCATATTTTTTTGCTGTAACGTTTGCAAGCCTGTGAAACTGAGATGCCCATATCTGCTATGCCATAGTTGAGCTAGATCTTGTGTCATTGTTGCAAAACAGCTAGTGTCGTTGAGCTGAACCCAAGCATGGACTGGAAACATTCTATTAACAGACATATTAATTTCAAAATTCAATCCTCAACCAGGATAAAAAATCTTGCATTTCTCATGTTGAGTAAGTAGTATAAGTCCCTTTTATTGAATTTGCCCAATGCTCAACAGATTATTTTTGAGGGTAGGGATATAAAATACACCCTTGATCATATAAACTATTCCCTACACTTCCATTTGAATATTCCCTTTCCCATAAACAGTAATTCGAGAATTATCACCAAGCTTGACACTTTCTTTAAAAGAGCTATCAAAATCAATAAAAAGTTCCCTTTTTCTAGTCATACGATTGCTACAGCCTGAGTCAAGATACCACATCTCTTCTTTGCTAGTATTTGGAGATGTATTTTGATGTGTTTCTGTAGCATTTGTTGAGATCATCATCAACAACTCCTCCATGCCATTATCACATGATTTAGTAGTTTGAACATTTAACTCTTCAATATAGGCCATCAGTAACATTTCTTCTGAACTCTCAGCAAAATGAGCCTTTGGTGCATCTTGCTTTAATACAGATGAACTCTTCTTTGGCCATTCATATTGAAAGTGGCCAAGTTCATGACAGTTATAACACTCAATAATAGACTTGTCAATGCCCTGTCTTCCTCGACCACGTCCCCTAAAACCACCTCATCCCCGTCCCCTGCCACGGGACTGTCCATTATGAGCCACTTCCAAGACTTGTTCTTCATTGACATGACCCCTCATGCGTTGCTCATGAACCAAAAGGCTGCTTTATCAATGGAGAGACTATCAATATTATGAGAATCTTTAATTAAGCATAATCAAAAGTCAGTGTCATAAAACAAAGAACCTTCTCATTCACAGCCACATCTGTCAGGAGGTCTCCATGTGACCTCATCTTATTAACAATGCTCAAGGCACGTTCAAAATAGTCATTCACGGTTTTGCCTACCTTCATGTGCAAAATCTCAAACTCCTTTTTTAAAGCTTGCAATTGCGCCCTCTTGACACATGCTGTGCCTTGAAATTTTTGCTTCAAAGAGTCCTATATATCTTTGGCAGTATCCTTATTCAAAATAGTCTCTAAAGTTGTTTGATCAATAGCTTGAAACAAATAATTTTTGGCCTTCAAGTCTTTCAGCTTTTGATCTTCAAATAACTTCTTTTGTGCTTCAGACATGTCATCTGGAAGCCCAGTTTCTATAAGACTCTAATACTTCTTGGACCACAAGAAGTTATCCATAAGTATGCTCCAGTGATTGTAGTGGCCATCGAGACGAGGGATTGTCGGTTGCACAAAAGAACTCTCGGATGCCATGCTGCTTCGGCAACACGTAATTGCACCTTGCTCACTCTGATACCAAATGTTAACACTAGTATAGAAAGCTGGAGAACAATCTACATATTATTGATAAACTGGGTGGCTATTAATTAGCCTTACAAGTAATAGAAAAAAATCCTTCCACGTGGTAACAGAATCCCAATCGTGGAGTTCACTTGGAACAAGTCAAAAAACAAGAAACTAGTCCCTAAATATAAAGAGTATTGCTAACTAGAAACAAACTTCTAAAGACCTGGTCCAAAGACAGCACTAACATCACTACTGTAACAATGCCCAATGTTGATGGCAAATAGAGGAGACTTCATTAGGTTCTTCGACTAAAAAAATCACGTCAATTAGAAATCGAATCTTTTTGATCCTCTTAATGACCCAACTCTTTTTTTTTGTAAATGTGAGATTTCACTTGGTGATTTGTCCCACGAGTGTTTTGGGGTTAGTTAAAGAAATTGGGGGGTTGTGGGTGAAGAGGATAGCAACTGGATGAGGTTAAAATTGATGGTGTTTTGTAGCAAAACTGGCTTTGGTTGAAAATTCAAGAAGTGGGTTTCTTGTGGTTCTCTTTAGTATTAGCCTTATGGTGAAGTTTCACTGGATGCGATCTCTTTCTTTTGTGATTGGTTAATAGTTGAAAATTTTGAAGCCTAGTTGGGCTTTGAACAGGAAGGACAAAGATTAAAGGCATGGTATTGTGTAGAGAGCAGGGGGTGAGTGGAAGCACTATTGAGTGGTTTTTTTGGTGATGTGGTATTCACTTTATATGGTTAAGAGTGGTTTTGGATCATCCGGTGATGGGTATAATATTAATTGAAGATTTTGTTAGTCTTGTGTTAGAATGAGGCTCTCTTCAGCTGATTTTAGTCCACAAACCCAAGAAGTTGTGTATTAGCTAATAAGAATGAACCAAAGGGTTGTTTGTATTGACGTATACAAAGAGTATTTATACAAGTATTGTTACAATGGTAAAGATAAAATCGTAACTATATAATTGTGGTAAGGATTCCTTTCTATATGCCCCCTCAAGATGGACGACGACAGGTAACTCCAATCTTGTCCCATAATTGAAGAAAAGAACCTTTGGTAAGTGGTTTTGTGAAAGCATCCACGAGCTGATCAGCAGAGGAGACATGAACTACACGAAGATGACCATTCTGAACTTGATCCCGAATGTAATGAAAATCAATAGCAATGTGTTTCATACGAGAGTGAAACATAGGGTTGGAAGACAGGTAGGTAGCACCAACATTATCATAATAAATGACGGGAATCAGAAACAAGGGCACTCAAAGTTCTGTGGGCAGAGAACATAACTAACTAATCTTAGCAGCAGTGGTAGCAATCGACCTATATTCAGCCTCAATAGACGATCGAGCAATAGTGCGCTGTTTCTTAGAGCTCTAAGAAATAGGACTTCCACCAAGGTAAAAAATATAGGCATTAGTGGAGGTGTAGTCATCCTTATTACTAGCGCAGTCAAAATTAGAAAAGGCATGCAAGGATAGTTGTGAAACCCGCGGAAGAACGATGCCAAGATCAATAGTGCCACAGAGATAGCGAAGGAGATGCTTGGTGGCTATCCAGTGCGTAGAAGTGGGCTCACGCATAAACTGAGAAAGCTTGTTGACAGCAAAGGAAATATCCGGTCGAGTGAGAGCCACGTACTAAAGGCTACCCACAACAGCTCGGTATTCAGAGACATTGTCAAGTGCAGTCCCATCCAATAAGGTCAGTGGCTGATTAGTAGACATAGGTGTCAAAACTAGCTTAGCGTCCAACATATTGGTGTGCTGAAGAAGATCTAAGATGTATTTTCTCTGAGACAGGAGAAGACCCTTAGAGTGAGGAAGGACCTCAACCCCTACGAAATAGGATAAAGCACCAAGGTCCTTAACAGAAAACTGATCAGCAAGTTCTGTAAGAAATCTCTAAACTGCACCAGGGTTAGAGTTAGTAACAATAATATCATAAACATACACAAGGAGATAAATGGTGACTCCAGAGTGTTGAAAAATAAAGAGAGAAGTATCTGCACGAGAATTGACAAACCCCTGTGATAAGAGAAAATGCTTCAGTTCAGAGTACCAAGCACGTGGAGCCTGCTTCAACCCATAAATGGCCTTATGCAGTTTACACACATAATGAGGCCGATCACTGTCAACAAAACTTAAAGGCTGAGCCATGTAGACATCCTCATAGAGATGACCCTGCAGAAAAGCATTATTGACATCAAGCTGTCGAAGAGGCCACCCCTAGCTGACTGCCAACGTGAGAACTAGGCGAATAGTAGTAGGCTTAATCACCAGACTAAAGGTCTCCTGGTAGTCAACACCGAGGCATTGATGAAACCCCTTAGCAACTAAGTGAGTCTTATACCTATCAACAGAGCCATCAGACTTTCGTTTGATACAGAAAACCCACTTGCAGCAGCCAACTAGATTCTGTACTCGATTAGAGGGTACCAGTTCCCAAGTACCATTGTGAGTCAAAGCATCAAACTCCTCCGCCATTGCACTGCGCCAACGAGGGTCCTTAAGAGCCTGAAAGGTGCTGGTAGGTTCGAAATCAGTGGAGGTAGAGAGTTGGGCATTAAGACTGAGTTTGGTTACAGGTTTATGGATGTTGTTTTTTGAGCGGGTGGTTAAAGGATGAATATTTTGAGAAGATATAGGGGTGGGGACAGATGCAACAGGTGGATTAGAAAGAGGGGGTGTATCAGACTGCGAAGGAGACACAGCAACGGGAGCAAAGGCAGGTACCACTGAAGATGGTGGAGCAGGCGGCTGGCCAGAGGATAGAGAGGACGGAAGGATATAATGAGAGCGAAGCCAATTAATGAAGGTGGCATCCAAGGGACGAGGAAGAGATGACTGTGCCGAACGGAAAGGGAACACTAACTCGACAAACTTGACATGACGGGAAGTGTATAATTTGAAGGTGGCAGTATCTAAGTAGAGATAGGCACTCTGGATCTTAGAGTACCCAAGAAAGACACACGGGGTAGACTGAGGGTCAAGCTTATGAGACGTGTAGGGACGTAGCCAAAGGTAACACAGACACCTGAAGACATGAAACTTGGAGTAGTTAGGAGGGGAACCAAAGAGGTATTCATAAGGAGAAGACATGTTGAGAGTAGGCGTTGGAAGACGATTGATAAGGTAGACGACGGTGCCAAGGGCATAGGGCTAATAGGAAAGAGGAACAGAGGCGTGAAGAAAGAGAGACAAACCCGTCTTGACTATGTGAAGATGACGACGTTTAGAGTACCCATTGTGTTCCAGGGTGTGAGGAGGAATGGTGAGATGAGAAATGCCATGGTGTGCAAGATGAGATGAAATAGCAATGTATTCGCCACCATTTTCAGAGTAAAGACACTTTATTTTGAGCTGGAAGAAGTTCTTAACTAGAGCTTGAAAATGGGAAAAATAGGAAGCACCTCAGATTTCTAACGCATAGGATATAGCCACAAATACTTAGTGTAATGATCGACAAACAGAACATAATACTTGAAACTATCAATAGAAGTAACAGGAGATGTCCATACATCAGAAAATAATTATTCCAAGGTCGATGAGACACAATGGTCGACTCACAAAAAGGTAATTTGTGACTTTTGCTGCAATTGCAAGCAGTACAATCTTTATTGGACTCAAGACTAGAGAAAGGTAATTTAAACTTAGATAAAATGTGTTTGGATGAGCTGGGTGACCAAGGCGAGAGTGCCAGACTGGAAGGGAGGTGGAGACATAAGAGAAATGAATGAGCGGAGCAGTGGAAGAGGACAAGGAGGCTGGCCATTCGTATATTCCATCTTTAGTGGGACCTGTCAGAAGGGGAGTTCCCACGCTACGATCCTTCACAACAAAACCCGTATTAGTAAACTCAACAGAAACATTATTATGATCAGAAAGTTGAAAGACAGATAATAGATTTTTCTACATATGAGGGACATGAAGAACATTATTTAAAGGTAGTGAGCGAGAGAGAGAGGGAATAGAAGCGTAACCTGAATGAGTGATAGGCAATGATGTACCATCACCAATGAAGACTTCGTCTGCTTAAGGGTAAGGTGAGTGAATGGAGAGTTAGCAAGGTCGTTGGAGATGTGGTGTGATGCACCACTGTCTAAGAGCCAGGATGGTGTGGCAGGTAATTGAGGAGTCGGCAGCAATGCTGGCTGAGTGTTGTAGGCAGGCCAGATAAGAGACTGACTATAACCAGTTCCTCCATGGAAATTACAGAGTCCCTAGTGTTAATAGCATCGATAACTGACTTATAAATAGGATCTAAACCAACCAGTACTTTGTCAATTAAATCCTCGGGATCAATAGGCTTCCTAAGCAGGGCCAACTCATCAGAACATGCTCTTATTAACTGGAAATATTCAGAAACAGATCGAGTACCTTGTACGATTTGACAGAGCTGTTCCTTTAATTGCTTGATATGCCCCTATTCAGTTTTGCATAAGTATCACTCAAAAGTTTCCATGCATCACGTGACGTAGTGACTGTGTGAAGCATTGACGCCACAGGTTGTGTGAGGGAACCAATCAACATTGACAATATTAGGATGTCTTGACGATCCCATGTGAGGAAGGCAGCGATGTCAACAGCAATGCCATCAACAATGCAGGCAGGGGTGCAGTAAATCCGTCAACATATGAGAGCAGCTCATATCCTCGTAGAAGACTCACCATCTATCGCTTCCAAATGAGGTAGTTTGTAGGGGAGAGTTTGATGGTGGAGTGTTGAGAGAGATTGAGATCCAGCAAGGGAGTATAAGGTTCATGAAGGTTGGGTAAAAGAGGGGACGATGTGCTGGACTGAGAAGAAGAAAATGACATGGCGGCTGGTTGTGGAGAAAAAAAAATGACGCTAGAAAAAAAACTAGGTTTAGGTTAACCTGTCTCTGATACCATAATAAGAATGAACCAAAGGGTTGTTTGTATTGACGTATACAAAGAGTATTTATATAAGTATTGTTACAGTGGTAAAGATAAAACCGTAACTATAAAATTGTGGTAAAGATTCCTTTCTATATTAGCTTGCTTGTAGATTTTCTGCACTTGATTACTTTTAGTGTGATTCTTTCATACACGCTCAAACTCACACTCACACTCACACACTCACCGACCTTTGCAGGGGCACATATTGTTTGTCTCTTTCTTGAGGGAATGGAAGGTGTTTTTGGTGAAGTGACAGTAAATATTATACAGGAATGAACAATAGAAATCGAGATCTTGAAATGTGTAACTAGCAGATAATTTATATGTCTAATTATGCTCTTCAATTTTTGATATCTTTTGTTTGATTCTGAATTTTAGGAAATCTTTAGAGAGCTTAATTCGTAGACAACTTTTACTTTTTTTATTTGGCTTTTTCTCAGCTTACTTAGGGATCACGCTGACAAATTCCCGAGTTGTATAATTTCCTTTTGAAATAAAAGCATATATTAGCCTCAATTATGAAGCACTTTATACCAAATAATGTTCTTCAAGTGGTCTTTACTCTACCTTTAATGAAATCTCCAGGGAGAAGAGGGTGTTCAAATCTCTAGGGGAGCCACGCTATTTGTTTCCATCAAGGTCATATTGTTTATTAGTAATTCTTGAGGAACTATTGATTGCTCATAAAAGAGCAAAAGTTGATCTATGAATGGTAGTATATGGTATCTTGTTCAACTACAATTTTGTCCCCATTATCAACTCACTCCTAGTTTAAGGTCTTTGCTGCGAAAAGTGCCATATAATAATGATTAGGAACACAACTAGGGGAGACAATATAAGAACATCGATTTAGATGGAAAATTAAGTGCAAGTATGTTATGTATGCATATTTTTATATTATCTTTGTTTGTTATAACTTACTCAGATCTGCTAAATTTATAAAATTACAAATGTTTCAATAGTTTTCATTATAACACTTTTAGATAGATAACATAAAAAATTGCGTTTAATAGTGAAAGAGATTTAGATTTCCACGTAGAGTTTTCTCATCTGTTTAAAAACTATTTTATATATACATGTCTTTTGTTGTTGACGTGAAACTACTGCATTCTTCCTGGAGTTTATCATGTTCAGCTTGATTGGC
>JAOQML010145530.1:0-14985 GCA_027568935.1 Erythroxylum urbanii | reverse complement strand
CCTCCACTTGTACTCTTCCTATCAATCCTGTCTCCAGCGTAATCAGCATCACAGTAGCCAATTAACCTGAAATCTTTACCTTTCTTATACATTAAGCAAAGATCAGTAGAACCTGAGCTCTAATACCAATTGAAGTAAATCACACATTAATATAGAGTTCACGTACAATATATGAGATACACAAGAAGGGGAGTTGAATTGTGTATTCTTTTCATGTATATAAAATCTTTAATATATCTTGTTAAGAACTTCTCTATCTTGTTAAAAGAATACTACAAAAAGTTATACCAAATTAGTTACGTAGTTAAATCACAAATCACTTCTATATACTTGTTTAAAAACAAAATATAATAAAGTAAAAGGTTAGAAGATAGACGCTACGATTTTTATACTGGTTCACCCCAAACTATGGGCTATGTCTAGTCCTCAGAGTTCTTCTGAGTTTTCACTATACTTCAAAAAATTTACAAGTATTCTTTCTTCCCTTCCAGAGCCTCTTCAGGTATCTTACACAAAGTATTCTTTCTGCTATCTTAGCCTTTCCAGGCTCTTAGCCTTTTCTTTCTCTCACTAGAAAGATATTGTGAGCTTTTTCATTACAGTAGGGTTTGCTCTCTAGTATCGTACTTTTGAATATATAATTTTTCTTTGTAAGTAAACACTTGAAAGCTAAAAGAATCAAAGGTTTTTGAAAGGTTGTTCAATCTTCGACTACGACTAGTATATATAGCCTAAGTCTCCAACTACTTCTTGATTCTTGATAACTGTTTCTTGATTTTTGTAGAACCCGTTATTCAGTTGAGTTCTATAACTAAATCCAACTAACTAACTGTCCGACGTATTAGCGTATCTTCATCTTTGTATCATCTGTGTTTCTCTCTTCTTCTGAGTTTTTACT
Source organism: Erythroxylum urbanii (assembly GCA_027568935.1). Lineage (NCBI taxonomy): Eukaryota > Viridiplantae > Streptophyta > Magnoliopsida > Malpighiales > Erythroxylaceae > Erythroxylum > Erythroxylum urbanii. The sequence goes on along the minus strand of JAOQML010145530.1, from coordinate 14,087 downwards.
TCTTCTGTGTTCTCCACTTCTTCTATGTTTTCTGTTTCTTCTGAGTTTTTCGCTTCTTTTGTGTTTTGCGCTTCTTCTATGTCTTGCACTTCTTCTGTGTTTTGCGCTTCTTCTATGTTTTCCACTTCTTCTATGTTTACGCTTCTTTTGTGTTTTCCACGTCTTTGTGTATTCTACTTCTTCTGTGTTTTCTGCTTCTTCTGTGTTTTGCGCTTCTTCTGTGTCTTGCACTTCTTCTATGTTTTGCACTTCTTCTTGGTCGTGTACTTCTGCACACTTAACACACTTATCAAAATAGTTCATTTATTTCTAACATTGTTATTATTTGATTGTTACCAAAATTAATAATCGTAAAGTCCTCTTGACTTAACAAGTATGTCATCTACATACAATACAAGGAATACGATTGCACTCCCACTAATCTTCTTATACACACAATGTTCATCCGAATTTTGTGAGAAATCAAACTCTTTGATTGTCTTATCAAATTGGATATTCTAACTTTTGGATGCTTGCTTCAATCCATAAATGCATTTTTGAAGCTTGCATACCTTTTCGCCATCATTGGATATGAAATCATCGGGTTGTGTCATGTATAGATCCTCAGTTAGGTTTCCATTAAGGAAAGTTATTTTCACATCCATTTTTCATATCTCATAATCATAATGGGAAACAATGGCTAGAAGTATCCTAATGGATTTAAGCATGGCTACCGAGCTAAATGTTTCGTTATAGTCAACTCCTTGTCTTTGATGATAACCTTTAGATACAATCCTAGGTTTATAGGTAACTACATTACCCTCCATGTCGATTTTCTTCTTAAAACCCATTTGCACCCTATGGGTCTTATCCTTTTGGGTGGGTCAATCAAAGTCCAGATTTGGTTTTCATACATGGAATCCATTTTAAATTTCATAACTTGAAGCCATTTTTCATATTCTGAACTCTTCAGAACTTGTTCATAGGTAGTGAGCTCATCGTCTTTTATGAGCAATGCGTCATTATGTTCGCTTATGAGAAATCCATATCTTTCTGGAACATGACGTATCCTACTTGACCTACGAACTTCTTATGTGTCAGAAGATTGAATTATTGTTTCATCATTATGAACAACAGTCTTGGGTTCAAGTAGTTGATTTGTGTCTATTTGAGCATCTTGAACTTTTATAAGTTCAATTTTGCTCCCATTGTCTTCTTTTAGAAGAAAATCTTTCTCAAAAAAGACAACATGCTTTGAAACAAACACATTTTGTTCCAAAATATTTTAGAACTGATATCCTATCGTTTCTTTAGGATATCCTACAAATATACACTTGTCAGATTTAACTTCTAGCTTATCTGACTGAATCCGCTTCATATAAGCTAGACAACTCCAAACTTTCATGTGAGAAAGATAGGTTTTTTGTTAGTCCACATCTCATATGGAGTAACATAAACTAACTTTGAAATGACTCTGTTTAACACATAAATAACAGTCTCGAGTACATATCCATAAAAGGATTTTGACATATATGCTAAGCCTATTATTGACCTCATCATGTCCAATAAAGTTCAGTTTCTCCTTTCTACCAAACCATTGTGTTACGGCGTGTAAGGTGGAGTCCACTGGGATATTATCCCATTATCTCTAAGATAACTTAGAAACTCTTGGCTTAAGTATTCACCACCTCGATATGATCGAACTGTTTTAATACTTCTGCCCAACTATTTCTCTACTTCATTTCTAAATTCTTTAAACTTTTTAAAGGCCTGATATTTGTATCTCATTAGATACAAATACCCATATCGTGAATAATCATTGATGAAGGTAATGAAGGATATGAAACCACCTTTGGCATGTATGGACATCGGACCACATACATCTGAATGTATTAAGTCTAATAACCCAGTAGTTTGTTCACCCTTTCCCTTAAAAGTTAACTTTATCATTTTGCATAATAAGCAAGATTCACATGTGTCATATGATTAAACTACCACACTTGTGTAGTTTAGTCATACGTCTCTCACTTATAAAGAACATGAACGTCAAATTAATGAAAAAGCCTTTTTATTAATCAAAAAGATTTGTACAATAAGTGTTAAAGGTGATTACCTTTAAAGCGCGTCTCTAACAGAAGCAAGATGGGTATATTCTGCATATGCCATGGCCTGACTTCCACAACCTTTATGGTATTGGGATTGCTTAGGAATCTGAAGAAGAAGGCATCCTCCTTATCACCAACATTTCAGTTATTCTAAACTACTTCTAATTTGTAAAGGCCTATGTCCTTATAATAGGGTATGAAACTCTTACATCCATGCAAGTAACCAATAAGTGTTGTCGTCCATCATGCAACTACTTCCTTCAATATTTCAAGTGGATGAGCCACTATGTGCTGGCCATTAACGCTACTAGGGGTGAGGGGTGTAGTACAACTTTGTGTCCATATTTGAGTCTCCCACTACTTAGAGCAATTTATATCTCATAGAGATTGAAGTTTACTAATTTAGAGGCTATGAGGGAGCTTCAAGTTGAGCTAGATGTCCATATTGGCGTAAATGGGTGTCTTGGGAAGAGCTTGAAGGCTGGGTTTTGAGGGAGGGCAAGGAAGGACTAAAGGGTAAGAATATTTTCTATGCTTTTGACATGTTTCCTTAAAAGGAATGGAAAAGGACAATTAAAAGAAATGCTACAAGAAGAAGTAGGTTGGAATAAGAATATACAAAGAATGGTAGTAGGTAAGAAGGAAGAAATCAGTAGTGATTAGGTGTTAGCAAAACCTGGCATGCATGTGTTAAAAGGGGATTAGAGAGAAACATGAGCTTTTCTTTGAAGTCATCTGTTAAGTGAAATAGATGTAACACTGGGAATACAATTACTTGTATCACTCAGTAACATATTTCCATCTAAACCTTTTGTAGCTAAGTGTTATTCCTTAATTGTTAAAAATATAATAGAAAGATTGTACATATAGTTTTTTAGTATTATTTATTTACATAACTTATAGTAATTATTTGATAATGAGATGTGATCGGGGTGTTACGCTATAAAAAAGTTTTAATTTTTTTAACCTCAATATCTCTGCAAGCGCACGAGTCGTTCACGTAGTACCTAAGGTATCGTTCCTATGAGGAGGGTTAATCTAATCCTAAAATCTAAAGCTTGACTAAATTTTGCAATAATTCAAAGTAAATAACTAATGCAGAAATTAACCAATCAAACAATCCATATCAAGAATTTAACTCATAAAATATAAGCAAAATAGCAATTTTGCACAACCAAATCTAGAATCAACTTAGAAACTACCAGTTGAGAGAAAGGAGGTTTAATCCAACCTTAATGAAAATCTAATCAATTATGGAATTACCGAATTATCAGGTTTAGACGGTCCTAGGGTAGATTACTCTCTCTCGAGTTATAATCTGTAACCCTAATTTATAATCCTTAATTTAAATTATGGAATTGTAATATCTCGATTTCCAATTTATCCAAAACCTAAATTAGTTCTAAATTTTTCTAATAACCTATCGAAAACCTATGCTCGATTTCTCATTACACGATTTTACCGATTTGATTAAATTCTTATCTATAAAACTACCTAACTCTCGTTAGCCCAATTTGATGATATTCACTCGGTTCATCCTCTCAGTTTATTATTGAATTATTAAGCACATATATTGAATCACAAATAACTCAATAAAGACACAATAAATCAAACTTCATTAATCTCAAAGATCAAAATCTTAAAGGTGAGTTTAGACAAAATTGACATTCAACAACAAATAATCTCAACGTTATCCCAATTCTATACATCAATAAAATTGAAATAAAAATGGAAAATACTGTTGGAATGGACTCATGGAGGCAGGATTACGGGAAACTACCTGTTTTGGGAAGTACTTAAGGTCAAGCTTCTTCTCTGTGTCTCTCTTCCTTCGTCTCCTTCCTTTTAAATCTCTCGATATGCTCTTTGGGATTTTGGAATTGACTGATGCAAAAAGGTTTTAAAGGTTGCTTCCTTTGTCTTTTAATGTTCTATTTATATCTTGGAAGCCCTAGGGTTGATTCAGGGTCGAAATGGTCCAAAAAGTCCCGCAAAACTTGACATTTTCTGCTATTTTTATGTCTGATCATAGCTAGCGCCTAACCTTTGCCTACATTACAACCTTAAAAAAACCTTTGATTCATGATTATGCTTGTGAATCTTAATGGTGGAGAAATGAAATGATATGCAAAGTTATGGAATGTTTTGATCATGAATGGCGTTTGAGTGTACCTATAAATGTATCATATTCTTAAACAAATTTTGTCAAAGTCTACCCCTACATTGTTCAGTTTCTGAAGGGGATGATTGTTGATTGATCATGAGTAGAGTAATTTAATGTTTAATTCTTGCCATGGTTTTGTAAGTTGTTTCTCTTTTCTTATGACTATCTATTCTTAGGAAATATGAAAAATATGGAAATGTTTTAGTTTATGACTTTGATTTTGTTATTTTACCCAAGGATGGTCAAAAGCTAAGTGTGGGGGAACTTAATGTGAGATTAATTATTTATACATTTACTCAATGCTTAGTGATTAAAGCTATGAAATGATTAAGATACTCACTTTGGTTTATATTTGGTTTTAGGTACAATTTGGAAAAATGAGTCTTAAAAGCTATATAAAAAGAGAAAGTGTTTGTTTATTTGTTTATTTGATTTTTAAAAATGCCGAAGAAAAATACATAAGCAATAATCAAGCTTAAAAACATGCATGATAATCCTAACAAATGCAAAAATGTAAAGGAAAAGAAATAAAATTTCGTTGGGTTGCCTCCCAAACATGCCTTTGTTTATTGTTGTTGGCTCGACTCCATACTTTCCTCTTCATATGACAAAATTATGATCTTCAGGTGTCACAACTTTTGCCTTTTCCACTTAAGGTTCTTTAAGATAGGGCCTGAGTTGATGACCACTCACTTTCAGTGTCTTCATGACAGGCGTGTCTTAACACTAGTCAAAATAAAATAACTAGGCTACTACTGTAGTAGTGGTGAGTCTAGGTCGATCCTACAGAGAGTGTGTGTAAAGTTGTTGAAATGAAATTAACCAGTGTTTAGGTTTAACGGGGGTTTTGGTTTTAGAAATAAGAAAATAAATCAAAACTAACTAATAAAAACAAATTAAAGAAAACATGCGAAAAATGACAAAAGTGAGGAATTCGGTAGGAATCCAGTTCTTTGGTTCAATCTCGGCCTCCACCTTAATTTAGCATAATTCATTGATTTGTTGTTGTTTTATCTCTTTTAGCAATGATCGATTGTAGATTAACAACAAGCTCTGTTAATCCTGATTTTTCCTTAAATCCTAGTTAATTACGAAACACTCGTTAATTAACCCTAGCTATCGGGAAACCTAGAATAAGCTCGCTTAGTTTATCTATACAACCATCTTACGAATCAGAAAATAGACCAATCTAGGTAATAATCACACAAGCTTGGGTTATTTAACCTATGTTATGTTATCCCTAATGATTAGGAACCATTAGTTGCTATACATGAATCAGGAATACAATGACTACGCATTGTATTTGGTTTTAGTAATAGATTTTCATGAAAAACAATTCAATAGAGCATTAAAATCATCATCATTCAAATACCCAATCAATCCATACAAGATAACATAATCAATTCCTAATAAGAGAAAGAAACAAAAAAAACAAAGAAATACACTTAACCAGTGTTGTCGATGTCAATGTCACCTCCGAACCAGCATCGGGAACTTAGCCTTCCATGTATCTCTCCAAAGAAAATGCTTTAGCCCCCATGAAAATACCCTACTAAAGACCCTAACTGCTCTCCCTTTGTTTCTACCATAACCTCTCTTCTTCTTTTCTCACGCTACTGCTCTCTTCTCTCACTATTCACTAATGTAACAATTAAACCTTATGTCAACCATCACTGTTCACGTTTTTAAACCCCTCCCCCATGTCTTAGCCAAACGTTTACATTTCATGGATAACATTTGCATGAAATGCAGACGCTGTTTATGTTTAGTAAAATGCATGATTTGCGTTTCAGGTGGCGTAGATTGCGTTTTCGCTTGCTCCTACCTATCATCTGTTGTCGTTTCTTGCTTCTGTGCCTACGTTATCTTCATGCTTCACTGTCATTTTGCTTCTCTTCCAGCTACTGGCTTATGCACTGCCATATTGGTCATCATTAAATTCATGTGCATGGGGCTATCACACCTCATGCCTTCATCTTCTTTGTATTTTCAACATATATCTCTTTTCTTGGCATTTTCATGTCTTCTTCTTGTATTTTAATTTTCGTCTTCTTGCTCTAAGAAAACAAGTGCAAATTAATCTTCAGAAAATGACCCAAACATCGTGCTTTTGACTCACTTTAGCTTCATTACTTCCAAATTATGCCTAAAATCACATATGAACTAAAGTGAGTATCTTAAGCAATTTTATGTCATTAATCGCTAAGTGTAAATGATTAAATGTATCAACAAGTAAACACATATCACTTCCCTATCTTCAAACTCTTAATCTTTATTGAATCTTTACACTCTCGAAAAGTCTCCAATATTTTTTTATCCTTTTTCTCCTTGTTCAATTTGTCTAACCTACTAGGTAAAGTTAAAGGGTTAATATTAACAACAATTAGGGACTCAGTATTTACATTTGAGCTAAAAGATATATCCTTTTTTCCTTCAAGTTTTTTCTCAACTTCTTCTTCACTAGCATTCCCTTGAGGAGTCCTTTTAAGATTCTCAAGCTCCTTTCCACTCTTTAAGGTTACCACACTAACATTCTTTGGATTCTCCTCGGGTTGAGATGGCTGCTTCTCTCCACTTTGTGATTCTAGGTGGTTAATAGTTACCACCATCTAACCCATCTAGCTTACCAAGTTTAGGGACCTAGACCTTGCATATTGTTGTAATTGTTTCACATCCTGATGAAATTTTAGAGTATTAGTAGCAAAAGACTTATCTAAGTGTTCCAGAAAAGTACTTGAGTTGGAATAAGAAGCTTCTAGTCTATGTGGGAATTGTTGTACACCCTACAGCTTATCTAGGAAGAAGTTTTGCTGGTAATCTCCTCTATAACTAAGGTTCAGGTGGTCTCTCTAACGTAAGTTATAAAATTGGGAATACAGGTTATGGGAAAATTTTTCCCTAATAGCATTGATGTACTCTAGCATTGACATATTCCCTTCGTAGTGTCCCTTTTATACACAAACACTAACAAATATAAAAAGATCAAGAAATAAATTTAAAAACTAATTATAAACAAATTTATTCAAAAGACCAATTAAAGTTAAAAGCAAAAGCAAAAGCAAAGCTAAAGCACTTCACTCCTCAGCAACGACACCAAAATTCTTAATGCTTGTCAAATGCACCAGAAAATAAAACCTAACTCTATACACTAAGATTTACAGCAGTAATGAGTAAGGATCGTATCTACAAGGAGCATACGTGTAGTTTTTGTATTGAAAAGAATCAGTGTTTAGGACATAAGGGGTTTTGGTTGGAATCAATAAGAAAATAAAGTAAAATTGAACTAAAGAAAGCAAATCAAATTAAACAACATAAAAGTGAGAAAATTGATGAATGAGTTTGGAATCCAATTCTTAGTTTAATCTCATACTACACGCAAACAAACATACTTCATCGTCTTATAGTTCTTATACTTCTTTTAGAAACTATTAATTGTAGGTTAACAATAAGCTCTGTTAACCCTAGTTTTCTTTTAGGTTGTGTTTAATCAAAATAAGCTCTTTGAGTAAACCTAACTATCAAACAACCTAGAATAAGGTCTTTAGATTTAATAGGACAATCACATTATAAACTAGGAAAATATATTAATCTAGGCAATAACCACATAAGCTCGAGCCATTTAACTTATTTTATGTTATCCCTAATGATTCATCACCATTAGTTTACCACAAATGAATTGAAAATATAACTATTATATATTGTATTACATATTCTGACAATAAGTTCATATATAAACAATCTATTAAGAACGAGAATATAAATCATTCATACATGAATACCCGAAACATTAAGCTAAGAATAACATAAACAATTTCTAAAGAGATTGTTAATAATACATAATGAAGAGATGTAAACAATTTATAAAGAGAGAGTCAATAATACAAAATGAAGAGATGTTTAATTATGATCTTCGGCTTCAACTTCCCCTTTGACCTGGAAGGAAGGAGGGTTAGCCCTCCATGGATCTCAAAGAAGTCAGAATTTTGTCATCCTTTCTGTTCCAAAAACCATTCATCCCTTCTTTGGTCACTTAAATGTATATTTACATGAAGAATTAGGGTTATGTAGGATACACAATTGGATGCATGGCCGTGTATCCAACCGTGCATCTTAAAATATGCATAATTCAAATTTATACAAGGTCATGTATCTTACAATTCATGTTGAAATGTTCTTTTTCTTGCATTTTCTTGTCCCATCTTCACCCTAATCCATCTCCTTCTTTCTCCAAAAAGAAAAATGAGTTTGAACATAAAGAAAATGGCTCAAAGAATGTTCATAACTAACTCTTGCATCATCTTTAACAGGTTGTAAGATCTAATCAAGTCTGATTATAGGAATAACATCAGGAAGATTGGCTAGGTCACTTACTAAGATGCCTAATATGGCATAGTTAATCCTTTGTATTTTTATCGTTGCCTAATCCATCTATATTTGTCAATGAAGCTTGCCAAATGACTTAACCCTAAAGTAGTCTAGTATTCTCAGGGTCATATATACATATCCCCAAAGATATATGTTCTTGCTTAATTTCATCAATATTTAATACTAGTTTCCACATTTGTAGTAGGAGTGGTTTGTTGAAGATACACGATAAGCCAGCTTCTAAAATTTTCTTTGCTTTTTCTTTATGAGAGAATCTGAAAAGGAAAAAATCATCTGCACTGACAAAGACTTCTTATAATCCATTTTTCCTCCAAATTTTGAAAGCCCACTCCTTTCTGACAAGAAAAACCACCCTTTTGTCTAAAAAGAATCCTACTATAGTGGCATTCCATCTTAAAGCTCCAGCTTTCAAAGTCTCTAATGGTGGAGATACAATCTTGGTTTTAGCTCCTTCATTAGGAAGGTTGCAGCTAAGCTTGGAGTCAAGTTTGTGGTCCCTCCTAACTTCCATCTAAAATTTCTTCAAGGAAGCTTCAAGTGGTGAAGTAGCAGTATGTTTTAGGGTTGAGATAAAAGGTTCTTCAGGTAAGGTAGTCGAGAGATTGCTTATAGTTAGTTAGTGACTAGAGGATAAAAGGAGTAGAAGCAGAGGATGCAGTTAAAGAAAGGAAGAGGTGGTGAAGAGTGGTTGTTAAGATGGATAATGTTAGGGAAAGTGGTGGGAGATGGAATTAGAAGAATCAAGTTTCAACAGCAGCAGGAGGTGGGGAAGACGTGAACTACATCTTTACTATTCATATTACTGTAGATTAATTATAATTAATCTACAATAAACTTGAAGCTCTTAAAATCCCCTCCCCACTCTCGCTTATAGTATGTCATAACTTACAAAATTTCATTCAGTGTTTCTTTTAGTGTTTCACTCCAATTGCTCCGTCACTCCATTCTCCCCTAAGCTTAGTCGCTCCCAACTGAATAATCACTTTCTTATCTCGTTAATGAGTCTTCTTTATTTTTTTAATTCTCTAATTTAAGATTTCTATTGGAATATTTTAGGATTTTTATTTTTATTAGTTTATTAGAAAATTCTATGCCTTTTTAACCCTTTATTATCTTGTTGAGAACATAATCAAAATTTCACTTTTCTTCCTCTCTTTTGGGTGTGTGCTTTCAAGAACTACGTAAGGCTAGATTTATTTCTTCCTATTCAAGGGGATGTAAATCCTACAACCTTGTTTTTGAATTAATTGATTATGGTAACATTATTTTTTACACCTTTTTAAATTTATTATGTTATTATAAGAATAGAGTTTATTATTTATGTTTTTCCAATTTATATTAGGCTTGCTAAACCATTCATGTATAAATTTACTACCAAAATTAGAGCTTTAATTAGTTTATTGTTATTATTGATTCATAACTAATGAAACCAGTTTTCGTGTGTCATTAGGGATAACACAACCTAAGTTAAACAATTTGACCTTGTGTGATTGTTGCCTAAACTTACCATTTTCTTAGTTCTTAACGTTTCTATTAAACTAAATGTTGAGACCTTGTTTTAGGTTGTCCAACAATTAGATGAAGTTAAAGAACCTATTTGAGTTAGTTACAATTAAAGGGAAAATTAGTGTTATTAGAGCTTGTTGTTGACTACCATTAGTAATCTCAAAAGAGGGTAAAAGATAACTTCACAATTTATTATGCCATTCAAGCAAAGGTGAAACTAAACTAAGAATTGTGCTTATTAATTTGATTATTTTCTTATTATAATTTAATTGATTCTAATACAATTTTTTAGTTTTGATTTGTTTAATTCAAATAATCCCCCAACTCATTTGTTTATTAGAATATTTAGAATAAATTTATAATCATTCCTTATGGGTTTGATGCTTATATATCGCTAATATAAATTGTTATTAGTGTCTAAGGGAAGGAAATTATTTTTAATGCACTCACAACACATCAAATTTTGAATTTATTAAGTAATTAATTGACTATTTATTTGTAACCTAATATTTAATGTTTAATGCTTAATTTATGCCAAGGATACTCAATTTAGTTTAAGTTTTTATTTTGTTATTGAGGTCAAAGAAGCACAATGTGTTTAATTCATAGTTTTGATATTTTAACTATTGTTTACTTTTTTAAATTTCTTATCTGATTAGAGATTAAGAAGATTCAAGATACTATGGAAAGAATAAAAAGAGATATATTTCATGTTTTGAGTTTGCAAAATAAAAAATTGTCAATATCAAAATCTCTCTTTAAGCTATTGTTGTCACAAGTTTCTATATTAGGTGATTCGACTAATATGAATAAAAATTATTTTGAGAGCTTTTGTAGCCCACAAGCACAAAATATATAACTGAATAATCTTAGGCTAATTTATTAGATTTTGATGGTAATATTATTGGAAATTTATTTTTTAAATTACTTAGACAACCTTAGGTTATTTAAACTCCTTATTTTTCTGTTGAGGGGGCAGCACACAATTAAATTATTTTCTTACTTTCCTCTCTTTTGGATGTTTGTTTTCAAGAACTATGTAAGAATATATCCATTTGTTCTAGTTCAAGGGTATGCTAAGGCTTAAAACCTCATTTATGCATTAATCTATTATAGTTACATTATTTTTTATTCTTTCAAGGAATTGATTTTGTTATTCTAGGAAAAATGTTTATAATGTGTGTTTTTTATTTTTTAAGCATGTTAGATCATTCATTTGTAAATTTATTGCTATAATTATAACTTAATTATGTATTTTTTATTGTACCAAATTCACAAGTTACAAACTAGTGGTTAGGCATCATCAGGGGTAATATAACCTAAGTTAAACAATTCTAACATGTGTGATTGTTGCTTAGACTAAAAAATGTTTTTAGTTTGTAATGTTGCTATTGCACTAAATCTAGATAGCTTGTTCTAAGTTGTCCAATAATTATATATAATCAAAGAGCTCACCTTTTTTAAATATGATCTAAGAGTAAATTAGGGTTAACAAAGCTTATGGTTGATTAAGGTTAGTAATTTCATAAGAGGGTAATGATATTGTTATAATTGATTCTACTATTCGACTAAAGTTGGAAATTGAACTAAGAATGGGCTTATTAATTTGATTGTTATCTCATCATAATTTGTTTGATTCTATTGCAATCATTTTGTTAGTTTAGATTAGTTTAATTTATACAATCCCCTAAAACTATGTGTTTGTTAGCCAATTTAGCATAGATTAATAACCATTCCTTATGGATTTGATCCTTACTCACCATTACCACAAATGATTGTTAGTATCTAGGTTAAGGAAATTTTTTTTTGTGCACTCAGCACACATCAATTTTTGAACTTGATAAGTGCTTAATTGACTTTTTATTTATTCTATAATACTTAGTGTTTAATGCTTATTTTATGCCTATCATACTCACTTTGGTTCATATTTTTATTAGAGTAGCAGCAAATGGAAGCTAGAAAAATAAAACTAGCTTAATTTCATACTTTTGGATAGTTTGACTATTGTTTAATTTTTTGGCCTTAACTTTCTCATCCAAACTCCAATTGAGGAGATTAAAGATTTTATGGAAATCTTAACGGACTAACTATAACTTTCATATTTTGCATTGTTTTATAATTTAAATAATTAAGGTGGAAATCTTACTTAAAGGTAATATTGTCATAGGTTTCCATTTTAAGCAGTTTAACGGATGTGGATGAGATTTATTTTGGGAGATTTTGGTGCCTCCTGGCACTAAATAAATGGAAAGAATGAGACATTTTCCATTTTGACCTTCACTCATGTGCTTATAGAGGGAACATTTTAGTAAAAATGAGAGTGATTTTTATTGGTCCTCATTGTTTAAGGGTGTATATGTCTTTTGTAAGTCAAGCAATAGGTGCCAATGGATAGGTAACTTATCCTGTAAAAAGAAAAAGTCATAAACCCTATTCTTTTTTGTGAAATCTTTGATGTTTAAGGAACTTATTTCATCGCACCATTTCCTTTGTCTTTTGGTTTTTATTATATTTTACTTGTGATTATTTATGATTCCAAGTGGGTGGAAGCTAAAGCCACCAAGACTAATAAGGATATCCTATTGTTAGGCCCTTAAGCTTTATTAACCTTTCCTTTCTATGTTATTCACATTACGAGCCTTTAGCTTAACAAAATATCTTACCAAAGTATTAAAGCTAATATAACATTTTTTATTGTTGATATTTGTGGATACACAAGAAAATAGTGTGGGGGTGCATATATAGGCAGGTATAGTTTATGGAATGTTATTTTTATCGCACATTAATGATTTCCATCATTGATGTAGTTTCTTTCAATTTTTATATTTTGTTATCTCTAGAAAATGAAAACAAAAAGAAAGTAAAAAAGAGAATAAAATAAACGAAGTTATTGAGGAGGAAAATCAATTATTTTGCAATTAACTCGTGTTTGTCTTCCCACTTAAAGTTATATTGAATGGGTGACTTAATTATGAAGCAAATAAAGGAAAAGTTGTTATGAAGTGTCACTCCCTATGGTTACATTGGATTTTCCATCATTATTCTTATGAGGGATTTCTTGTAATTCTTATTGCTTTATATAGTCTGTGGTGTGCAGGCCTGAGTCTAATATGTGGAAAAAAGTTTTTACATTCATCATAGCTTATGGTAACCAAACTTAATTGGATGTTAATTTTGGCACTCGATCTTCAATTAAGTGTTCTTCCTGCTTCACTAGTTTTGATGGTTTTTGAATTGTCAGATCCCGTTTTCAGAGCCTGACTATCGCATTCGGATACTGATATTTTTTACCCAAAAACTTGCATTCAAACTAACACCCTTTTTGGTCCATCTCCATTCCAGCCCAAATATGTTGAAGGATAGCGTTAGTGAGTCCCCAAATTTGCATGTAACATGCTTCGGGTCAATTAGCATAATTTCTTAACTTCTTCTTCTGTGTTTGTCCTATCGTCTGTGTTCTATCATCTGCTTTTCATTTGCGTCTGCCTTCCATTTGCATATGCTTCTTGTTACGTCTGACTTTCATTTGCGTCTGCCTTATGACGTGTCATCATAGACGATTCCTTACGTTTGTGTTATGACGTGTCATCTGTGTTACTTGCTTCTATATTTTCTTGCGTCTACCTCTCTTTTGCGTCTGTGTGTGACGTCAGCACAGACGATTCCTTTCGTCTGTATTTTTCCTTTGCGTCTACGTGTGATGTCATCACAGACGATACTCTCCCTCTATATTTTCTTTTGCATCTGTGTGTGACGTCAGCACAGATGATTCCTTTCGTTTGTGTTTTTCCTTTGCGTTTGTGTGTGACGTCGTCATAGACGATACTCTTCCTCTATATTTCCTTTTGCGTGCAGAACACAATCTCTCCGATTCTAACATGCTATTCTAATACAAACGACATTGGCAATTCCAACAGAGAAGAACATGCACATGTACGTTTCATTCT
>JAOQML010145436.1:0-14997 GCA_027568935.1 Erythroxylum urbanii | reverse complement strand
TAGTTATAGTTCTACATGTCACTCCTTAATTTATCCGTTTGTCAACTAATAATTTGTCTCTTATTTCTATATTTTTCGTAGTCTAAAATACTCCAAATATTTGATAAATTTCCAAAATGTCTCCTAAAAATACAAAATTAATTCTAATGCACACCAATTCAATTTTCAAGACAATTAATCCATAATTCAAACTTTAATCACATAAAAAATCACTTATACTTGAAAAATGTCAATGAATGCATGTACAATTATTTTTTTATGAGTGACAAAATTATTCACGTGTATGTATATGACAAATGATGCATGAAATGCACTTCTAAATTCTCAATAAATTCTCATATATAACATCCTAGTGTTCTAACCCTAATCTTAAGGTAATAGGATGTCACAAATCTCCCCACCTTAAGAAATTTCATCCTCATAATTCTTACCTGATTCATGAAACAGTTGGGGGTAGTGCTTTCTCATATACTCTTCTATTTTCGAAGTCACTTCTTCACTTGAATGGTTTCTCCAAAGTACTTTCACCATTGGGATCACTCCATTTCTCAATTGTTCATTCTGATAGCTAATTATCTTAACCGGATCTACAACATAACTCAGAGCACTAGAAACTTTAATTTCCTGAGTCAGTATCACATAAGTTGGATCCGATCGATATCTCCTAAGCATACTAACATGAAACACATTATGTATCTGTGCCATTTCAGAAGGTAAGGCTAACTTATAAGCTAGTGGCCCAATTCTTTCAATTATCTTATACGGACCAATATACCTCGGGCTTAACTTACCCTTCTTACCAAACCTCAACACACCATGCCAAAGTGATATTCTTAGAAATACTTTTTCTCTCACTTGATATTCCATATCTCGCCTATGCTGATTCATATAACTCTTCTGTCAATCTTGTGCCATTTAATTCTACTTCGGATCAACTTCACTTTATCAACAGTATCCTGAATCAATGCTGGGCCTTCGACAATCCTTAGACTCTCTTCATCCTAATATAAAGGTGAACAACACTTTTTGCTGTACAACGCCTCATATGGAGCTATACTGATACTACTGTGATATTGATTATTATAAGCAAATTCAATCAGATCTATATATATATCCTATACTCCTTGAAACTCCAAAACACAAGCTCTGAGCATATCCTCAACAATCTTAATCGTCCTCTCACTTTGACCATCTGTTTGAGAATGAAAAGCAGTGCTAAAATTCAGTTTGGTACCCAAAGTTGTCTGTAAGCTACCCCAAAATCTCAAAGTAAATCTAGGATCTCTGTCTGATACAATAGACACTAGAACCATATGTAATCTCACTACTTCATTCACATATTTCTGACCTAACTGATCTAGTGAGTTATTCTTTCTCACTGGAAAGAAATGAGTCGACTTGGTCAATCTATCAAAAATGACCCAAATGGCATCATGTTGTCTCGGAGTCCTTAGCAAACCTATTATAAAATCCATCGTGATTATCTCCCATTTCCACTGCAGAATAGGCAATGACTGTAAATTACCAACTGGAGCCTGATGCTTTACTTTAATCTGTTGGCAAGTCAAACACTTAGTCACATAGTCAGCCATTTGTCTCTTCATCTTTGGCCACCAGAAAGATTGTTTCAGCGTGTTGTTCATCTTAGTAGTACCAGGATGCATAGCATAAGATGCTACATATGCTTCCTCTATAATCTCCTTCCTCAGATCTTCAACATCGGGTACACACAATCTCTGTTTCATCCACAATATATCATCTCTCATTTCAAATTTAGAATCCGGATTCACTTTCAACTTCTCAATTAACTTCACAATCTTAAGATCCTTACACTGGACTTTCCTAATTCTCTCATGCAATACTCGTCTCAACTTCAGTGTAGCTATCAATACCTTATCTTGCCCCAATTTCAACTCAACATTTAGTGCTCTCAATGGAACTAGGTTAGGCAATCTCGATAATTGTACTTGAGCCACATTGCTATTTGACTTCCTACTTAATGCATCTACTACCATATTAGCTTTACTAGAATGATACTCAATTATGCAATCATAATCCTTCAACAATTCTATCCACAGCCTCTGTCTTATATTTAACTCCTTTTGACTCAACAGATATTTCAAACTTTTATGATTAGTAAATACCTGAAAGGTTTCACCATACAGGTAGTGTCTCCAAATCTTTAAAGAAAATACCACTGCAGCTAATTCCAAATCATGAACCGAATAATTGAACTCGTGAGACCTTAATTGTCTCGATGCATAAGTTATCACCCTGTCATACTACATTAGTACATATCCTAACCCCTGGTGTGAAGCATCACTGTACACTACATACCCTCTAGATCCAGATCGAATAGCTAACACCAATGTTGTAGTTAACCGATGCTTTAGCTCCTCAAAGCTTCGTTGACAATCATCAATCCATCTGAATGGCACATTCTTTCTCAGAAGCTTTGTCAGAGGGGTTGAGATAAGTGAAAACCCCTCGACAAAACTTCTGTAATAACTAGCTAATCCAAGGAAACTCCAAATCTCTGTCATATTTCTTGGAGCTTTCGACTTTATCACTGCTTCTATTTTCCTTGGGTTTACTATACACCTTATCTAGACACAATATGACTCAAGAATACAACTTGATCAAGCCAAAACTCACAGTTATTGAACTTATCTTACAACTGTTTCTCCCTCATTATTTGTCGAATCAATCTCAAATGTTCTGCATGTTCCTCTCTACATTTCGAATACACCAAAATATCATCAATAAACACAATCACAAAGCGATCTAAATAAGGTTAAAATACCTTATTTATCAAGGCCACAAAAGCTACTAAGGCATTAGTCAATCCAAATGGCATCACCAAAAACCCGAAGTGCCTATATCTTGTTTTAAATGCACTCTTTGGTACATTAGCCTCAGTTATTTTCAACTAATAATATCTCGATATCAAGTCTAACTTTGTGAGCACTTGAGTTCCCTGTAACTGATCAAGCAAATCATCAATCCTCAATAATGGATACTTATTCTTAACTATCCCCTGATTTAACTGCCTATAATTAATACACAATCTAAGAGTTCCATCTTTCTTCTTCACAAACAATACTAGAGCTCCCCAAGGTGACACATTAGGTCTAATAAAACCCTTATCTAATAACTCTTGTAACTGGATCTTTAATTCCTTCAGTTCCACAGGTGCCAATCTATATGGAAGAATTGATATAGGACCCATACCTGGAATAAGATCAATAGTAAACTTCATCACTCTTTCTGGGGGTAATCCCAGTAGTTCAGCAAGAAACACATACAGAAATTCCATAACAATAGGAATATCCTGAATGGTTTGTTCATTTCGAGTATCAACTACGTAGGCAAGATAAGCCTCACATCCACCTCGGATTAATCTCAAAGCACTTATGAATGAAATTAGTCAGGGTGGTACTGCCAAACTAACTCCTCGAAACACCACTCTCGAGAACTACCTCCTTAGTATAACAATTCATCACTGCCCTATGAGCAGTGAGCCAATCCATGCCTAAGATGAGGTCTATTTCTCTCAACTGCAATATAATCAAATCAGCTTCTAACTCTGCTTGATCAATCTGAACTATACACCTTTTACATACCTCACCAATCACTGTTATGCTACCCACAGGAGTACTCACCATTAAACTAGTGTTCAACATTTCTCTCTTACAATGTAATCTAGATTCCAGATGCTGTGTGATGAATGAATGTGTAGATCCTGGATCTACCAATGTAAATTCTTTAAAATTAATAACATTCAACACACCTGTTACCATATCTAGGGAGTTCTACACCTCCTGTCTGGTAATGGCATAGACCTTAGCCTAAGACTGCAGCTAATTACTCTGCACTTTAGTCCTAACACTGGGCCCTGCTAACTGAGTTCTGCCTCTACCTTTGCCTCTATGTCCAGAACCGATAGCTCTACTCTGTTGTACAGTTGTCTCGGTCACTGTTTCTCCTCTCATTACAAACTGTGGTCCCAAAGTCTCGGGACAATCTCTGATCTGATGCTTCATAGAGCCACATTGGAAACAAGCTCCCAATAGCCTTTAACACTGGCCATTATACTTCTTACCAAAATGTTCACAATTTGATATCTGTTGTGACTGCCCTCTTAACACTGGTCCTCTACCTGTACCAGTTTAGACAAATCCACCTCTTGATTTAAACACTGATTGTCTCAATCTAGTCTAAAATTGAGATGATTTGTTTTGTTGTTTGCTAAAGCTTCTGTCAGAATCAGCCTAATATTCAACCTACCTCTCCCTTTAAACTCTTGTTTGTACTCTCCTTGACCATCTTTTAATACTTGCTCAATTTTGAGTGAGGCTACTTGCAGTTATGTGAAACTACCCAAGTTAGAAAGAGCTAGCCTTGTTCTGATCTCCATGTTCAACCCATCCTCAAATCGTCTACATTTGTCTTCCTCAGTTGGGGGTTATTGTAGTTACATACCTTATTAAGTCATTGAATCTTATCTTATATTTTTCCACTATGAGTCTGCCTTGCTTTAGATCTATAAATTCTTTCATCTTTCTAGCCAAATAAATCTTAAGCATATAATTATCTCGAAACACCTTAGAAAATCTTTCCAGGTCAAACCACAAGGTCTGGTGGTACTGCCTGGAACAGTCTTCCACCACTAGTATGTTGGACCTTATAGTAGTGAGACTGCATAATCAAATATCTCATCAGCCTCATAGTCCATCTTATTAAACACTCTTTCAGTTCTCTCTAACCACCCTTCTGGCTCAGCAGGGTCTGTACTTCTGTAGAAGTCCACAGTCCCCTGCTTTTGTAGCTTATCGTATCTTCTATCTCCCCTCACCAGAATTCCCGGAGGCATTTAAACAAACTCAAATACAGGAGACTCCCTATTGGCTCCTCTAAACTCTATGTCAGCTGACTCTCTAATTTGATCTCCTATAGCAGATGACCTATAACAAAAAAAGTAGTGATTACTATCCAAATCTCTCACTCAATATCATGTATAAATGTCCCTATATATCCCTATGAATGCCAAACCATGCTCTGATACCAAAAACTTGTGACACCCCACTATCAAAAATTACATACCGGGATATCCTGAGAACATTCTAGTATATAATCTATAATAATGGCGTATTGACTCTCTCACCTTCACTTTATAATATGGCAACATATCCAACTTAATCATGGCATCAACTATGTATGTAAAAATTATAAAACACAATATTTAAAAACCTCAACTTCGCATTTCATTCATCTATAAAAGTTTACACTAAGTCATCAAAAACCAATATTTACAACCAATATACAAAAGTTCTACATGGCATATATTAACTACTTAAAAACAACTATAACTCCTCGATTGCCAGCTGACAGACCTTTGAGCCATGTCTAGTCTAAAAGTTCTTTTAGAAGATCTTAGAAATCTAGGTCTCCTATCTCGTACCTGAAAAGTCACGTTACAATTTTGGATGAGTTTTGCAAACTCAATGAGCGAACCATCATTAATGATCTCACTCCAAGCACAAAACAAAAATATCATATAACCAACGATCACAATAAGACATAAAGAATGTCATACACATCACATACATTCTTTCAAAACTTGTACATCCCAATCAGACACATTATCATGACATATCACTTTCACATCACAACTTCAGAAAAGATTTCACAAGCATATATTTCATAATCATAACTGTTCAAATGCAGAGGCTTATACATATGAGACTTCAGAATTGTTATTATTTATTATAACTGAGTGCCTTTCAAATACAGAAATAGATACTGACCCATTGGGCTCAGTTAGAACATAAATCATGGATTAGAGCTCTACATGTAGAATACTAAACTTATAGCTCTTTCAAACTAGCTAGTCTAATCACAATACCTTTATCTGATCATGCATTTTATAAAATGCATCAAATAATAGAATATGCCATTAATAGATTCACTTATGATGCACAGACAGAATCTCATATTCATCGGACCTTAGTCCAGCATTCACCTTTCATTAAGTATTCAGAATTTAGTGGCAAACATATATCATTCAAATGTTAGATGCAAATATAACACTTCCAATACATTCCCGACTATTAAACTCCTCAGACTATTAAAGTCCAGAATACATATTCAGATCACAACAGTTCAATAATTAAAATTTAAACAAAATACATCAAATAATCCTAAGAAGATCATCTAGGTTGACTCACAAATGCTCCCTTTAGCTTATTGTCTTAAAGTCCCAACAATGTCTAGAATCGATCGCTCGACTTGCTCCTCTATATTCAACATGTGTATTTTCATAAAAATAATCAGTCATAAATATATTTATGAATGTATCATGTATCATGCATGTTCAATGACAATTTCTCGGGTATGTTTTTTTAATACTCTTTATAAGAAATTTCAACACCTTTAAAACATTCTCTAATCTCTAATACTCTTTTCTCATTTTAATCTCTTCATTCAACATCAATTAAAGTCATTTAAGAGCTTATTTAAACCTACATGCCTCATATGGTATCATCCTTAGTTGAATTAGGTTGAAAAATATCTAAAAAATCACCTTTTGATAAAGCCTTTCAGGTCACGATCTTGCATGTGCACGATCGTGACATTCTTCCTTCTTCAGTAGAGTCATGACCATACTGACACATGTCTTGCCATTTTTGACCTAGAAAAAGATGGTTTTAGACAACATTTTCTTCTAATAAAAATTTACTCTATGTCTTAAGTTTCTAATGAAATTAAATTCATACATTTTGGTTTAGTATCGTGCAAGTTATAATCAAACTACTCCATACTACTCCTCATACCTCGGCAGAACACAATAATCAAATTCCATCCAAATTGCAAGACTCGTAAGGACATATTTGAAATTCGATTACTTCATGAAAAATGTATCCCTATGACTCTAGTTTACTATAAAACAAAATTCATCTAATTTAGATATTCATAGATCAAGTTAAGGCCAAAATACATATGTATGTTTAGTAAAATACTGCATATAACGTACTCCAACACAATTCATTATCAATGTTCTATTACTTCTCTGTCATTTCTCTATCATCTCAAGTTGATGGTTCAGTAAAACCCAGATTTTTCAGTCCAAAATTCTCTAGTTATAATTCACAATTTCATGAATAATCACAATTCGAAACATAACCTAATTTATACTTTTATATATATCAATTTCAGCATTTCCCTACTCTTCATTTAACTCCAATCATCACAATCCTACACCTTGTTAATCATATCACGAATTTGCTTCTTCCTTCACCACACACACATGCATCAACACCATTCACGCATGCATAGGGTGAAAAATTCAACTACCATCATAGGGTGAATATGCATGTTACATCGGATGAACCTATTCTACCCTATGTTTTAAGTTAGTTCCTCAATCTTTGTCCTCACTCCTATATTCTCTAACAATTCAAAATTGAAATAACTAGGAGTGATTATTCCCCTATTCTTAAAATCACAAAAGTTTTTATCTTCATTTTCTGAGTAAATCAGGAAGGGAGATTGGTAAGTTACTGCTAAATTGCTTAAGCCTTCACAGAAAACTTGGCGGTGCACTTCGTTACCCAGTTTCTGAGCCATCATCTTCTTCAGTGCCATTATTATAGAAAAACCTACAATAACAACAGAGAGAAAGTGAAATTCGTGCTTTGGAGAGAGAGAATAAAAACTTACCTAAATTCTTGTTATTTGGAATGATTAATGCATGAAAAAAATGAAAAGAATGTAAGAATAATGAAAAAATTGAAGACAATACTAAGAATCTAAGGGAGATTGAAGAGTTTTAGAGAGTGAGAGGAGAGAAATTCGTGGGTAAGAGAGAGTGAGTGTGAAAATTTGAAGATAGGGTGAGAGAAAAATGGGAAGGAAACTTAAGTTTCCCTCCGGTGAGGGATTCCCATGCTCATGGGAATTCTCACAATTCCTATGTTCATAGGAATCACCACAATTCCCACGGACGTGAGTTTTCTCCCTAGAAACTTTCTAGAGAGATCTCCCACACTTCTTAAATGAATTCTTTATGATCCCAAAACCTACAATCATATCAAGATAATATCATCAACAATAATTTTGAAAAGAAAACAAATTAAAATCCAAACAAAATCAACATGAACATTAATAAATCTTAATTTGGAAATAATCAAACTAAAGAACTTAAATAAAACTAGACAAAAACAACACAAGAGATTAAACATGCTAGGTTAAGGTCATTAGCTTGACCATTCAACATATACTTATGAAAAATTAGAAGATAGGAGAAAGATAACTTCCCTTGCTTGTGGATATGTCCCTTCATAATATGGTTTACAGTGGTACCCATTGACCTTGAATGTTTCCCCATTATCATTTTCCTACTCCACAACTCCATGAGGAAACACTTGAAGAATTTTAAAAGGCCCACTCCATTTTGACTTGAGTTTTTTAGGAAATAGTCGAAGTCTTGAGTTAAACAAAAGTACTAAATCCCCACTTTTAAATTCCTTCTTTTTGATATGGCCATCATGCCACTTCTTAGCTCTTTCTTTATATATCTTGGGACTTTCATAAGCATCATACCTCAACATTTCCAACTAGTCGATGTGTAACAACCACTTTTCTCCTGCCAACTTCCAATCCATGTTCAATTTCTTGATTGCCCAATATGCTCTATGATCCAATTCCAATGGTAAATGACCTGCTTTGCCATACGCAAGCTGATATGGTGATGTGTCTATGGGGGTCTTGAAAGCTGTTCTATAAGCCCACAGTGCATCGTCTAGTTTCGTTGACCAATCTTTTCTTGAAATGTTCACTGTCTTCTCCAAAATCTTTTTTAGCTCTCTATTCACCATCTCCAGTTGACCACTAGTTTGGGGATAGTACGGGGTATCCACTCTATGATAAACATTATATCTTCTCAAAAGGTTCTCAAACGATTTGTTATTAAAGTGACTTCCCCCATCACTTATGATTGCTCTAGGCACCCTAAATCTAGTAAAAATCTTCTTAATTAACTTCTAAACCACCTTGCTATTGTTGATTGGAGTAGCAACCGCTTTGACCCCTCTAGAAAAATAATCAACTCCAACTAAGATATAGGTATTGCCTTCTGATGGTGGGAATGGTCTCATGAAGTCTAGGTCCCATATATCAAATATCTCCACCTCCATTATATTCGAAAGCCACATTTCATCTCGTTTTGATATATTACCAACTCTTTGATATCTATCACATTTGAGCAAAAAATCTCAAGCATCCTTAAATAGAGTTGTCCAATAGAATCCACACTCCAAAATCTGTGTAGCAGTCTTGTTAGCTCCATAATGCCCTACAAACGATGAGCTATGACATTGAGTTAAGATCTCAGGCATTTCATCTTCAGGAACATACCTGCGAATTAAACTATCAGTGCAGATCTTATAGGGTACAAGTTCATCCCAAATATAATGAGCACACTGAAATAAGAAATGCTCCCTTTGTTGATATGTTAAATCGGATGGAAGAATACCACCTGAGAGGTAATTTGCAATATCTGCAAACTAGGGAAGGAAAGGGTTATCTACCATCATCAAAGTCTCATCAAGAAAGCTTTCCTTAATTTCATCTTCTTCTTCATGATGTTCGACTTTAAGCTTTAATAAGTGATCCGCTATGACATTTTCTGCTCCTTTCTTGTCTTTGATTTCAAATTGAACTCTTGGAACATGAGTACCCATCGAATAAGCCTAGCCTTGGCAGCCTTCGTAATGAAAAGATAATACAATGCTATATGGTCTATAAATATAATAACTTGTGAACCTAACAAATAAGAATGAAATTTTTCTTAAGCAAATACCACAACAAGCAGTTCTTTTTAAGTAGTTGTATAATTCAATTATGCTCCTATCAACATCTTGCTTGCGTAATATATAGCATGCAACCTCTTCTCCTTCCGCTGATCTAGTACACACCCAACTGCATGGTCGCTTGCGTCACACATAATCTCAAATGGAAGAGACCAATCAGGTGATATCAAAATTGGTGCTGTTTTGAGTGCTTTCTTTAACCTGTTAAAAGCATTCAAACAGTCATCATCAAAAACAAAAGGCACATCTTTTACCAATAAATGAGTTAGAGGTTTTGCAATGAGGGAAAAATCTTTAATTAACCGTCGGTAGAACCTTGCATAACCAAGAAAAGCTTAGACACCCTTGATGTTGGAGGGAGGAGGTAACTTTTCAATTACTTCTGTCTTAGCTCGATCCACTTTAATCCCTTTCTATAAAATCTTATGGCCTAATACGATTCCCTCTTGGACCATGAAATGACATTTTTCTCAATTTAAAACTAAATGTGACTCCTCACATCTTTGGAGCACTTTATCTAAGTTAAGCAAGCAATGATCAAAAGACTCTCCAAAAATAGAAAAATCATCCATAAATACCTCCATAAAGTTTTCATTCATGTCTGCGAATATGGCTATCATGCACCATTGAAATGTAGCAGGTGCATTACATAAACTGAAAGGCATCCTTCGATATGTAAAAGTTTCGTATGGACATGTAAAAATGGTCTTCTCTTGATCTTCCGGATATATAAATATTTGATTATACCTTGAATATCCATTTAGAAAGCAATAAAAAGAATGACCAGCCACTCTCTCAATCATTTGGTCCACAAAAGGTAAAGGGAAATGATCCTTCTTGGTGGCCAAATTTAACTTTCTATAATCAATGCACACTCGCCACCTGTGACAGTCCTAGTGGAAATCTTTTCCCCTTCTTCATTTTCTATCACTGTCATGCCACCCTTCTTTGGCACACACTGTACTGGACTCATCCACTCACTATCCGAAATGGGGTAAATTATTCCTGCATCTAGAGGTTTCACCACTTCCTTCTTTACAACCTCTTGAATATTCAGATTTAACCTTCTCTATCATTCTCTCACAGTTCTACAACCTTCTTCCAAGTTAATTATATGCATCACCACATTGAGGTTAATCCCTCGAATATCATAAAATTTCCACCCTACAGCTCTCATCCTTTTCCTAATAGTATCCACCACTTTCTCCTCTTGCTCATAATTTAATTCATTGGAGATAATGATAGGTAAAGTTTGGTTCTTCCCTAAAAAGGTATATCTCAAATGGGAAGGTAAAGGTTTAAGCTTTAAAGTAGGAGGTTTAATGGTAGAAGGTGGTGTAGGTGCTTCAGCTCTCTCTAATTGTTCAAACACCACTTCCTCATAAACATCCTTTTTATTTGTACTTTCATCTTTGTGTACTCCATTCACTTCCTCAACTCCTTCTTTAATTTCCTTCACACACTCATCTATTACATCAATTTTCACACACACATTTCCATCCATCGGTTTCTTCAAAGATTTTGTCATATTAAACTCAACCTACTCACCACCAATTCTCAATACAAATTTTCCTTTATAAACATCAACTAATGCCCTACCAGTATTCATAAAAGGTCTACCCAAAATTAATAGACAATTTTTATCAACTTCAAAATCTAACATAATAAAATCAACTGGAATTATAAATTTATCCACTTTTACCAATACATCTTCCACAACTCCAAATGGCCTTTTTATTGATTGATCCGTAAGCTAAATCAGTATGGAAGTCGGCTTGACCTCTCCTAATCTCAATTTCTTGAAAATGGACAAAAGAATCAAATTAATACTTGCACCTAAATTGTAGCACCCCACTATCACAAGACACATACCAGACATCCTGAGTGATGTCCGAGAACATATCCCGCGAGGGTGGCATGCTAGAATAGTCAGTTAGTCAAATTAAATACAGAAATTTCTTTTTCTTTTAAAACAATGCACACATATTGCAAAAAAAATCAATAAATAAATCAAGCCCACTTTTATTCATAAACATTTTCAAACATAATGTCACAACCATTACATTACGAAATCATTTACATACACATTGCAAAATACTTGTGAATACATATTTTGATACAAAAATTAAAGAAATACTAATGCAGACGCTAACTGATCCCAACCTCTAAATCTTATTTGGTGCAATGACTATACTCCCGTCAGCCTAATAGGGTAACTCTTCGGAGCCTGAAAAATATTGCAAATTTTGGGTGAGTTTTGTGAACTCAATGAGTGACCATCCTCGATGGCTCACTCAATCACATAACATATACAGTTAATATATTTTCACATAATTGACATCACTTCATTTAACATATAGGATCACATTCAGGGCATTCAAAGTAATCATTTCAATCATTTAAAATACATATATCACTTATAATGCAATGCGCATGAGACTCACTTTCATTTATTACTTTGTTGTGACCGAGTGCCTAAAACTATCCCGTATCCACTGTGAATACCAGGCTCATTGATAACTGTCCCATATCTGTTGGGGATACCGGGCTCATTTTACATAGTGACCCTTTGGCTCTTATACACTTTCTAAGCTTTAAGCTCTTTTGCGGTGGCTACTTTGGTCACAACTTCCTTTATGTTTCCTGCATTCATGTAATGGAATGCATCAATCACATATGATCAATCAGTCACTTTCACATATCCTCGGACCTTAGTCTGGAATTTAATATTTAAGTTGAGAATCACTTTTTTCATTCATATGCATATTCATATTTAGATCACATTCATCATCGGAAATTAGTCCGGCATTCAACATAATTGTTGAGTAACATTTTTTTCGTCGCATTCATATACAAGTAGTACTTTAATATCACATTTATGCATCAAGTCTCAGACCTTCATTGTCTGGCATCACATAAGCAATTCACATTCATATCAATGATATTCACATTGCATAATAATCATAACCGTAGTCATTTAATGTAAAAATTGAAATCAGAACAAACAATGAAATGAGACCATCTAGGTCGACTCACAGTACACTCCAAATTAGCATTAGCTTTCATAATCCACAAATGTCTGGATGCGGATGTTTGTCCTGCACATCAACATTATGCAATACACACATTGCACACACATTACAACTTTGCACAATTTAAGTATTTATTTAAGCACAAATGTGTATATGGACTATGTACAATGCATGCTCAATGACAATCCCGGGTATCTTTCCATTATTCTCATCACATAATCATACATATTTCCGACTCACATAAGTATCATTTATACTTATGGTTTATACCTCAATATAACCATAAAAATCAAAATTCATAACTCATTTCTTCAATTCAGATTTTTCCTAAGACACATATTCGGGTCAACTTTCCAAGTTCTTTTTGACCCCAAAAATGAAGTCATTTGAGGATACTTTCTTCTATAACATTGTTCTTCTATCTCTTAAGTTTATAATGACACCAAGATCACTCATTTTGATTCATTATCCTATGAGTTATTCTCAAAATACCACAGACTATACAAAATTGAACTTTTGGCTAGCTCATGATCATACCCTCAAATTGTACAATTCATAAATTTCAACTCCAATATCTAAAATTTACAAAATTAGTACCAATTGAGAGATAAGATAATGGAATAAAACTTTTATAAAGACACGTTTGTCTGATTCAGCCTATATCCATTTAGCTTTTATGAAAAAAAAACATAATTTCTGTCTCGGGCAGTACTATAACCTCAATCCAAACTCATCTTCACACTAAAATTTGAAAGGCCTAGAGACAGAATTAAATTTAGACTTCTTCTAGAAAGTTGAATAATTATGTCTCTAATTTAATTTGAATTAAGAATCACCTCATTTGGACATCTATAGCGCAAGATATCATCAAAAAAACCAACATATGTTCGAAAGGCATCTCCCGCCTATCACTTCGAAGTCTCGATCGCGACCCGTAGTGGCGTCACGTTCATCGCGATCACGATGCATTGCGACCGTGATGATTTTGGTAGAGTCGTGTTTGTTGCAATCATAATGTGTCACGATCGCGACCTGCATCTAGCCGAAGCGCCTCCTTTCTGCTTTTTTTCCCCAAATTTCACATCCAATTTACACATAGAAAATAAGGTTTTTTTGGCAAAGTCATCTTGTAAACAATTGTTCATCTATGTATTAAGATTCTAAAGAACCTAAGTTCATACAATTTGGCTCAATATTCTAAAATTTATACACAATTTACTCCACACTGTTCAGAAACAGAAATAAAATCTGAAACTTAACTTCAAGACAATTTTGAACACTCTTAGAGATAGATTTCAAACTCGATTGCTCTATGAAAATTGTAGTCATTCGTCTCTAGTTTAATAAATTGTTCAATTGGAACATGAAAATGTGACTAAATTTGTCTTAGTTACTCTTTAGGACGGAGTGGAGGAAGGGAGGAGCTTCTCGAATGAGGATAAGGATCCAATGACTTCGAAAGAATTGAATGAGGAGATGTAGATTATAAATGAATCAATTTTTTTTATTTTTACTGGAGATTAGGAATAGATGGACTTTCCCTAGGACCTATTTTACTGACAGGATTTATCACCACTTTAGCTACTTTAGCGTCTTGGCCGGTTACTAGGGGTTCCTGATTATTCTCTTTTTTGATGTTAGCAATGTAAGTCAATAATCATCCTATTTGGATATCTGTATATCAAGATATGTCCAAAAAACTTACGCATGTTCAGTTGAACCACTACAACGAACACATTTCGTCATCAATCTCTTCCTAATTCATCTCTTCTGTTTAATCTACCACTTCTAACTTATATTCACCTCATTTCTTCTTCAATAATACCCCAATTACAGTTCAAGATCATCTGTACACAATTCAAGATCCATGTATGATCATATACACCACAAACAAAACACATCATATATACCTTTATCATAATGAACTTTCTATCTAAAAAAAAATTTCATCTCAACAACTACTTATCAATTATTAACAAATCAAATACTCAAACAAGACATCATCAATCTTTATTCTTTATCCACGACACATACACACAATTTCATAACCAATCCATCAATCTCAAATTACTCCACATACAAGTTCTATTTACACT
>JAOQML010145386.1:0-15003 GCA_027568935.1 Erythroxylum urbanii | reverse complement strand
GCCCAATGACCTTTAAAATGCTTAAGATCAACACAAATCTTAAGACTTCTACATGTATTATGACTATATGCAAAACAAATATTATTGAGGAAAAATATGATCATCTTTATTAATAAGAAAAATATGATCATCTTTATTAATAAATAATTATAATGTCATAATAAAATAAATATACAATCATTTAAGGAGCAAAATACAATGATCCCTACCTATTGCTGCCTACGGAGTTCAACACGCTCATACTGGATATATGTCTAGCAAACACTAATGGGCGAAGTCCTTTAGTCAACAGATCAGCTAACATCTCCTCAATCCTGATGTGCCCCACTTCAACATCACCCTTCTGGATCAGCTCCTTTATGGTCAAATTCTTGACCTCTAAATGCTTAGACCCCGTGATACTCTTGTTGTTGTTACTGAACAACATTGCAGTAAGATTATCACAATACAACCGTATGGGTCTAGCAATCGAATCCACCACAGACAACTTAGAAATTAAATTTCTGAGCCAAATCACCTGTGTAGCAGCTCCATAACACGCAACAAATTCTGCATGCATAGTCGAGGAAGTAACCAATATCTGCTTAACACTCTTCCATAATACCACACCATTTGCCAACATGAAAATGCATCCTAAAGTGGACTTGTGATCATATGGACATATAGCAAAATCGGAGTCCGTATACCTTGTGAGGTTCAAATCGTTGACTTTTATGTATGTTAACGAATAATCCTTGAAAACCTTTAGGTATCTCAACACCCATTTGACTGCATTCCAATGGTCCACACATGGGTTAGCCAGATATCGACCTAGCAGTACAACAACAAATACAATGTCCGGTCTAGTGCACACCTGGGCATACATCAGGCTACCAACAACAGTAGAGTATGGAACATTCCTCATAGCCTCTCTCTTAACCTCATTTTTTGGATACTGTGCCAAAGATAATCTCTCTCCATCAGAGATAGGTGCTACAACAAGTCTACATTCAGCCATGTTAAACTTTTGTAGCACTTGCTAAATGTATGTGCTTTGCGAGAGGCTCAACGAGTGTTGAGATCTGTCCCGGTGAATCTATACATAGAGGACAAAAGACACTTCACCCAAATCCTTCATGTCAAAATATTTAGCCAAAAGTTGCTTAACTTCATGCAACATGGTCAAATCATTTGACACAAGCAAGATATCATCGACATACAGTAGAATAAATATGACCTTGCTCCCCTTGACCTTATAGTATAAGCATATTTCGACTTTGTTCTCCACAAAGTCGAATGGGGTAAAAACCTTATCAAACTTTAGGTACCATTATCTTGAAGCTTGCTTGAAACCATATATTGATTTATTCAACTTGCATATATTGTCAGTTACATCCTGATCCTGAAATCCTTTAGGCTTCTCTATATAGACCTCCTCATAAAGGTCACCATTCAGGAAAGCAGTCTTAACGTCCATCTAATATAGCTTTATATCATAATAAGCTACTAATGCCATAATCACTCTAAATGCATCCTTCTAGGACACAGGAGAGAAGGTAATATTGAAGTCAACTCCTCTGTCAGTAAATCCCCTGGCAACTAGATGTGCCTTAAACTTCTCAACCTGACCTTATGTGTCCTTCTTGGTCTTAAATAGCCACTTGCAAGTCTATAATGTTGAGGTAAATCAATAAGCTCCCACACCTTATTATACCTCATAAATTGCATCTCGTCCTTCATTGCTTCCCACCATCTATCTGCATGGGATCCAAAAACGGCCTCTGAAAAAGTAGTTGGATCCACAACATGTCCTATATCATAGTCTTGCTCACCCAGATAGACTATGTAATTAGATGAGATAGCAGGTCGCCTCTCTCTGGTGGATCTGTGTAACTACACAGGCTCTTGTACCTCAGAAACCTCTTCCTGAATAGAAGTAGGTTCCTATGCCTGCTCAGGCATGGTACTCAGGCCTTCATTCACCAGAGCTAACAGTATGAGAGGCGAATACAAAATAATCGTAGTATCCGTCCTGCTAACTTCTGAAGGATGTGTGGATCCTCCCTCATCATAGACAATGTATTCCAAGAACTTCGCCGTTTGTGATTCCACTATTCTGGCCCCCCTTTCTACAGTAGAATTTGTAGCCCTTAAAGTGGTTGGGATAACATACTAAATAGCAACGAGTTTGAACTAAGTTGCAATTTACTCTCATTAGGATTATACAATCTTACCTTAACAGGGCAGCCCCACACATGAATGTTTGCAAGGCTTGGCTTCTAGCCCTTCCAGAGCTCAAAAAGCATCTTTGATACTGACTTGCTCGGGACTCTATTCAAGATATAATGCCATCTTGATGGCCTCATCATAAAGGTATTCGGATAGATTAGTCCTGCTCTGCATTGACCTCATCATGTCCTTTAGGGTGCGATTACACCTTTCGGCCACACCATTTTGCTCAAGACTACCTGGCATAGTGAACTGAGCCACTATTCCAACTAATTCTAAATACCTGACAAATGGACCTTTTTCTTGTTCTACAACCCCATTTATGCCATAGTATTCCCCTCCTCTATCAAATCTGACAATCTTTATTGATCTTCCCAATTGGTTCTCAACTTCAGTCTTGAAGATCTTGAATTTTTTAAGAACTTCAGACTTCTTTTTAAGCAAGAACATATAACCATATCAGGAATAATCATATATAAATGTCAGGAAGTATCTAGCATTACACAACGTAACCGTATAAGGACCATTAACATCTATATATATGAGGTCCAATAAGTCTGAAGCACGAGTTAACCCCTTCTTCTTTATCTTCGTCAACTTGCCCCTACAATCGACACATATCTCCAAATCACTGAAGTCCAGAGTTGGGAGAAAGTTATCCTTTATCAGTCTCTCAACCCTCTCCCTGGAAATGTGGCCAAGACGTTTATGCCACAACATGTACGATGTATCCTTTATAGAGGTCCTCATTCGAGTAACAGGTTTGGCAACATAAGAAGAGGCATACATCTTATTAGGGGTAAGACACATACTATATAGTTCGTAGGATAAGAAGGCAGTATCGATATGTCTTGTATTGATAGAAATATTTACAACTGCATTATCAAATACAAAACGATAACCTTTCTTATCCAAAACTGATACAGATATCAAATTATGTATAAAAGATGGTATATAAAATGTGTCTCATAGATACAAAATAAACCTCATATCGAGGTTTAATCTAACATCTCCTACATACAAAACGTCCACCTCCTCATTGTTCCTGACCATCAGCTTTTGCTCCTCTCTAGTCGGCCTTCTCCTGGATATCAACTCCTGGAAGCAACATGGTTAGAAGCTCCACTATCTAATCACCAAGAACTTGATGTGGTTATAGCCACATTAGATTCACGAACCATAAAGGCCGAGGAGTTACCTGACAGCTCTAGTTTGAACTTCCAAAGCCTGTACTTCAGGCAGTTAGACTTCCTGTGCCCCTTCTTCTTATAAAAGAAGCATCTCATACTCTTAAAGTCATGTGGGGCCTCTGCAATGCTCGAATGCCCACTATAAATATGAGGAGAGGGTTTGGGTATCTTATCCTTACCCTTACCCTTGCCCTTAGGTTGCTGGGGTTTAGCCTTTCCTTTGCCCTTTGCAGCTGCAAACATAGTTGAATGAGGAGAGCTCTTGATCCTCTCCTCTGCTGCAGCACACCAAGAAATCAAGGCATTGATGTCCCAATTCTCATCCTATGAGATGTAGGAAGTGGCCAATATCTCAAACTCCTGAGGAAGAGTGTTTAGTGCCTGATGCACTATCAACGAGTCAGTGATTAGTATATCCAGTGCCTTCAGCCTACTTTGAAGGTGCACCATCTGAATGATATACTCCTGTACGCCTCCCTCTCCAGTGTACCTCATGAAGAATAGCTCCTTGATCAAGGCGCTTTGCTTAGCATGAGAAAAGACCCTGTATCTCTAGGATATACCATCCATTAACTCCCACACTATGGTCGTGTCCACTAGTCAACTTAACATATAATTCGATATCGACCTCTTAGTAGTCAAATAGCACATCCTATTTGACCTTTTTCAAGTCACCATAGCTGCTCAATGTGCATGGCCATGCTAACGTCCGCCATCTCAAATGCGAACTCCACGTCCTTCTTCCACTTCTTGAAGTTGAAACCATTCAAGGTTTCAAGGGTGACAGAACTGTTGTTGACCGAAAAGGTGACTAAAAAATAGAAAAGACGGTGTCAAAATTAGTATAAATGCAAGATAACAGCGATACTTTAAAGCATTAAAACAGTATTTGTACAGAGAATCCGATTGCACATATTATGAAACACCTGTGGGCTGAATACATAATATATGCAATTAAACCTCCATATAAAAGTGATCAAAGTACAAACCATCAACTCTCATAACACTATCACATGTGGTGAATAGATCATTTAAGTAACGGTCTTCCTCTATCTAATGCCTTTATGTACATCTCAAAATCTCATATAAGGTCAACACCTGTGGGCAGAATAACCGAATATGAGACTAGAGACATCCCCAAACATGCAATTGATACAATCCAAATACTGACTCAAAAGGCCACTGTGGTGACTACAATCTTATCAGTACCCAATAAGTATCACAAACATAAAGGATACAACTTTATGTCATCCTCACATTCTATATGGGCATAATGTATATGAAAATTAATTATAAATGCAAAAACTAAATGCACAGTCAAATAATCACATACAAAAATTGAAAGTATTGTCTTTAAACTTTTTTTGAGATTTTATTTAAAAATTATCAATAAGAGTGTCCATTGTACTTCTTCGAATACCTAACCTACCATGCAAGACATAAAACTTTAATTGTCTCC
Source organism: Erythroxylum urbanii (assembly GCA_027568935.1). Lineage (NCBI taxonomy): Eukaryota > Viridiplantae > Streptophyta > Magnoliopsida > Malpighiales > Erythroxylaceae > Erythroxylum > Erythroxylum urbanii. Next base: position 10,146 of record JAOQML010145386.1, on the reverse strand, counting down.
TTTATGTTCTGTTTGGAGTACAAAAATGCACTCAAAATCGACTTTAAAAAAGCTTTAAAAACTTTTTTGGAATCCAATTACCAAAGTAATAAATCCAGAAAACTTAAAAAATCACTTAAAAAAATTCCCCAACCCGAAAACTGACCCAGAAAAACCCGGGATAGTTTTTATGAGAAGTTATGAAATTTTCCTTTTTTTTGTTACTGTAGCACGTTCGTATGACTGACGTTAGCATGACGTCTACCGCTGATAAGTGACGCCATGTCACAGTGCGTGTGCGGGGATTGTGCATGCGCTACACAAGCGCGCACCTACATGTACCAGATGCGTCTCATGAGCCCCACACGCAGACGCTTAGGTACTATACGGCAGGTGCAACGCACACGCCAACACGTGTCTCGCATCCACCTGTGCCACATGTACAGCTCGAATGGGTGTGTACGTCGCACGCGCCTGCATACATACGCCTGTGGTAGCACAGGTCGTGTCCTGCGCGTATGACGCACGCATGACACGCCTCGCGCTTAGCAGGGTGAGACACAGTAGCGTTGCACGGGCCATCTACGCGATGCTGTTTATGCCACTACAGCGCCGTCGCGTGCACGCGCCCAATGTTAGCACTCACCTCTAAAGCCGGAGGTGATTTTCGACATTCAGAATCTAATTTTGTGCTCCGTTTGATCCGTTTTTGACCCAATTTTCATAGCTAGCCTTATGTATACCTCTTCTACATAATTATATACGTAAAAAATGAAAAAATGAATTAAAAACGAAGAAAAATCATATCAGATGAAAAACTGAAAAATCTTCATTTCCGACAATCTGATCATGTAATCACTCTAATACCACGTGTAAGACGTCCCACAAACCTTATTATGTATTCAAGATCAGTTATGAAAGGATTAAATATGAAGGAATGCGGAATACCTGATTTCGGTTTCATCCCGTGTTCTGAAGCAGTTTTTGGCCTCCAAAGGATCTATTTTCCATCCGGACTTTGACCCATTAATCTAGATCATTTATTGAGTCATTTTATTGCCCTTATCTGAATCAAATTACGTAATTTAACCAGTAGTTTATTGAAAAACTAAAATTACAATTAATAACTATCTACTTTAAGTGAAAATTACAAAATTGCCCCTAAGGACAAAATTGTCTTACATAGGCATGATCTCACATTATCTACTGTAGCAATATGTCATATTTTTTTCAAAATTTGTGACATTGTTAAGTAGTGCTCTAATTTGATGCAATCTTCATTTGTCACATTCTAAAACAAAAGAAGTATTAATTTTACCAATCAAGTAATAAAATTAATCCAAATAAAAGAGATAGGTTTAATTAACATAATCAAATCACATCTTATCAAATTCTTCCATACCGATCCATGCTTGTCCTCAAGCATACATCAATTCAATACATCAATCATCTTCATAATAATATCTCTTGTTCTTTTATGTTATCCAAAAATATCCCAAAGCTAATACATATTAAGGGTTTAAGATAAAATAACAATTGATAGAACAAGCACTCATATGACATTTTTTTAGAATGAAAACATATCATCTCATCAATTCCATCACAATCAAATGAAACAAGACTTAACAGATTCTCATGGATTTCAGTCCATGCTCTCAAAGTGTTTAGGATTCATTAAGCTCTCAAAAGCTTGGTGAGTTATTGCCATATGCTTGTTCATGAATTATATCTTCGTCACTTAACAAAAATGAATTTAATTTATAAATCAAAGGGACTTGTTAAGAGTCGTAATGTGGCTAAGGTAAATGTATGGAAAAAAAAGAGTTTCTAAGTTAAGCAAATTGAAGGAAATCATCAAACTTATCCATAGAAGTTTTAACTCAAATCAGTCCCAAAATTCACTCAATTCAAATAACATCACTTCAATCACCTCATCGTTTTTCTTTTTATTTATTTTTTATTTTTTTGAACAAGAACATTAAAAAGGAGATTTTTTTGCTATGTTTCTTCCCCATTCGCTAAAAACTAAAAAATTAAAATAATGCAACATGAATCAACTAATTTACATTCATGGAAATAGTTAAAAATCCTTTAAAAATAACCTTTATACAATTCCTTTAATTTAGGGGCTTAAAAATTATTAAGGACAACAAAAAAAGAAGGATAAAATTGGCTTGTAACAAGGTTAGTATTCAAGAAAAGAAGGGCCAAGACTCAAATTGTTCCTATAGGGGTAAAAATTAAGATAGGTTTTTCTAGGTTAAAAATAGTTATCCTAAGTCCCATATCATCTCCATGCATAAATTCACCTAAAATGTGGTCTCAAAATATATTAAAAAGCAAGCTCTAGCATAAACAAGTCATGTATGATAACATACACTAAAAAGAAAAGTATATAAGCACAAATCTGATAATTTTTCTTATGCTTAAAAGCTCATGAGTGTCAAAATGCATAAAGTCTTATGAGTGTCAAAATGCATGAAGTCTTACACATTTTCCTTCAACAAAACCAATGAGATAGTTCAGGTAATTTAAAGAAAAAAATAATTATGCTTGTCTCTCTCATGCATTGAAACTCAAACAAAAAATTTATCCTAACTTAGGGACTATTTCTAAATGACAATAAGAAAATTTTAGGTTGCATAAGGAATAATCAAAGTATTCACGAGTTCAAGCATAAATCACAAATTTTATCTTGGTATATACTCTCACTCCCCTTACCTAAATCATACATTGTCCCTAATGTATGTAACAGATGTTCACATACAACAAAAATAATCAACATAAAATAAAGAACATAGTAGAAGACTCCCCTGAGTTGTGTGAATCTAAAATGAAATGTATTATGGTGTTAGTGGATATAGAAGTATCATCCCCATGAATTGAAGCAAAGCATCCAAATTCCTCTCTAATTTAGAAATTTTGCATTCTAACCTCTCCAGTTGAAAATGACGCTTATGTTAGATTAGTAGGGCCAGAGATATAAAGGTTATAGAACATCATAATTCTTTTGTTGATGTGATGATGAAACTCTTTGGGGAGAATCACGCGAAACAAAATGAAATGTCCTCTTTTATTTCCCTTTTAACCTTATTCTACTCAGATAAGCCTAGTCTAAAGGTTCCATCTCATAGGCTACATATCAGTGTTAGCAATATCATGCAAATTAAGATTAATAGCCAAATGAGTACTCAAAGAACCAAGATACAAGTTCTTTTTATATTAGACACAAGTTCTTTTTATATGGATCTTCACCTACAAGATCACGAAAAATAGGAAGTGGATTAAACCAAATTTCAATTTGAAATCTACCTTAAAATTTGGACATATTATGTATAAGGGTTGTTGATTCAAATTTAGTGCCGCTAATTCCCTCAACGTTCTAGTGTTAGCATTTGTCATCTTTTCTTTAACATCTTGGAAATTAGAATCTTCATCAACCGTCAAATCTATTTCACTTTTATTTTTAGAAGTGAATGACCTTTTCTTTGCTTAGTCTCTTTTCTTAAACAATGCAATGTCTTCTCAATTTATGGATTATATTGCAGTTCACCTATTTGAGAAGAACAAGTCATACAAGAAAAGAAATTAGTAGTAAACTGTAAAATAAGGAAAATAAACTAAGAAACTAAAAGTTCTCTGACAACAACTCCAAAATTTTGAACCGGTTGTTGAAGCCCTCGAAATTAATTAATTCAGTAAATTCTTATAAAAATCATGGAATTAAAATTTTTTTCTTAATTTCAATTGATAAAATAGAGAGTTTATTATTAATTAACTAATAAACTAAATTTAGCAAATAAACAAAATAAATCAACTACATATTAAAGTGAGAAATTCAATTTTACTTAACTCTAGTTCAGGGGAAGGATCTCATCTAATTATAACTTTGACCATTGGTCTAAAATGAATAATTTTCATAATTCAGTTAGTCCAAATCTACTAGGATAGCTATAATAAGTCTTAATTTTTTCTAAATTAGTTGGTTTCAACCTAACATTCAAACCAAAACTTACCAACTTTTTTGATATTCTAGAAATTATCTTCTAAACAAATCCATAATCTGAAAAAAATTTCCTAATTAAATTCAAATTCTTTAAGTAAATATGATTTTAGGTCTGATCTCGCTAGCAATCTATCCTCGTTTTTCTAAAATTATTGACTTGATAAATATTGCTTTAATTTGATGCAATCTCTATTTGTCACCTCTTGCAACAAAACAAATATTAGTTTTATAAATTAAACACTAAGATTAATCTAAAAAAAGAAATAATTTTAATTAACATAATCAAGTCACATGACATCGTCTTCGATGGAGAAACAGAGAGGTAACCTAAACATTTAATGGTTACATAACTTACATGCATTTTCTTCCAAACTGTTCATTTCTTAACATTTGTGTCATAGACGAAAACAACTTAGCCGCTAACATTTCTTCTTTTTATATTAAGAAGGTTCATAAAAAATTAATTCATAAAAGAAGAAAAACTTTTATTTTAAATTAATAATTAAGGTGAAAGATACGTTAAAAATCTTTATACGTAATTTAATAATCTTTATATATTAGTTTTATTATATCACGACATCAAATATTTTGATAAAAGATTAATATAAGGAGTTATAGAAACAATAAAGACAAATATAAATTTTTAACTATTAAAATTTAAAGTATTTTTAAAAAATGAGAAAAATCGAAAGATAGTTGATTGTCTTTTACTCTAAATTCTTAATTGCGTATTTATTAATCACTCCACTACTAAAGCTTTGTTGGTTTTGAACTTCGTAGATATAAGAGTGGATGGTCATTATCATTGCGATCATGTATCCAATCGAATAGGTTATCATGCTCCAAAGGAAGAGTCTAATGATGGGCTCTCCCACTTAAAAACTTTAATATACCGAGATTTAGTGATATTAGGAATGAAGTTTGGAATTAAAAGCAATGAAGCCATTATCATTGTGGCTTTGATAGAAGCATTGTTGGAGGCCTCATAAATTTATTACTAATGTTTTGTTCCAAGGTAAAAAGGGGCAATTAATTTGGCTTTGCTTGAAGCAAATGACTCTTTCTTTTCTATCTCGAGATCACCGAAAATCGCCCTCCCTCTCAGAAGGCGATTACACCATTAGGTACGTGTGTGCACCCGCTTGATGGTGCTGCAGTAACCGCCATAAGGTGGTTTGGTTGGCAAGTGCAACACGTGACACACGGGGTGACAGAGGCATGTGGCGCTTGCAACACAAGCGCCGTACAATGAAAACGCGTGTGCATGTGGGGCACATGCTAAGCATGAGTCAGACGCATCTGGCTCATGTCGTTAAGTCTATAGTGCTGTTGACGTCAGCATGATGTCAACACTAGAAATGAAAAAAGGGAAAATTTTTAGAATTTCCACAAAGTTACCCCAGGTCCTTTTGAGTTAGTTTCCAGGTCGGGGGAATTTTTAAAGTAATTTTTCAATTTTTTTGGATTTATTACATTAGTAATTAGATTTTGGAAAAAGTTGTAAAGCTTTTTAAAGCTAATTTTGAGTGCATTTTCGTGCTCTGAGCTGCATAAGGGAGACACTTAAAGTTTTATGTCCCGTGTGGTAGGTTTGGTATTTGGGAAAGTACGATATTCACTCTCAATGAGAATTTTTTAAATAAAAGTCTCAAATAAAGTTTAAAGATGATGTTTTTAGTACAAGTATGTGATTATTTGACTGTGCATTTAGTTTTTGCATATATAGCTAATTTTCACATACATTATGCTCATATAGAATGTGAGGATGACTTAAAGATGTATCCCTTGTGTTTGTGGACTTTCTAGGTTATTGATGAGGATGTAGTCACCAAAGTGGCCTTTCAAGTCAGTGTTTTGGATTGTTCCGCTCACATGTTTAGGGATGTTTCTCGCCTTATGTTTGGTTATTTTGCCCAAAGGTGTTGGCCTTACATAGGGTTTTGAGATGTACATAAAGGCATTAGATGGAGGAAAGTCATTGCTTAAATGCTCTATTCACCCAAAGGTGGTAGTGTCATGAGAGTTAATGGTTTGTACTCTGATCGCTTTTATGTGGGGGTCTCATTGCTTATATTATGTATTCAGTCCAAAGGTGTTTCATAATATGTGTGATTGGATTCTCGGTATAGATACTACTTTAATGTTTTAAGTATCATTGTTATCCTACATTTATACTGATCTTTACATTATCTTTTCTATTTTTCAGTCACCTTTTTTGTAAACAACAATCCTGTCATGATTGAGACCTTAAATGGTTTCAATTTCAAGAAGTAGAAGAAGGATGTTAAGTTTGCCCTAGAGATGGCTGATGTCAATATGGCGATGCATATCGAGAGGCCTTCTCCACTTATTGATATCAGCTCAGAAGCTGATAAAGTAGCAATGACAATCTGGGAACTGTCAAATAGGATGTGCTATTTGACCATCAAGAGATCGATCCCAGATCATCTGCTCAGTGGATTACAGGATACGGTCATAACGAAGGAGTTTATGGATAGCATTTCCTAGAGTTACAAGGTGTCTTCTTATGTGGAGCAGAGCACCTTGATTAAAAAGTTGTTCTCTATGAGGTATACAAGAGAAGGAGGCATTAAAGAGTATATTATCATTATGGTTCACCTTCAGAGTAAGATGAAGGCACTAGATGTACCTATTCCTGACACGCTCATAATGCATTAAGCATTAAATACTCTCCCTCGAGAGTTTGAGATGTTGGCTACTTCCTACATGTCTCAAGATAAGGCCTGGGACATCAATGCCTTGATTTCCTGGTATGCTGTAGCTGATGAGAAGATTAAGAGTTCTCCTCATCCAGCCCTGTTTGCAGATGCCAAAGGTAAGGGGAAGGCTAAGCCCCAACAGCCTAATGGTAAGGATAAGAAATCTAATCCTTCTCTACAGATTCAGATTGGACCGTCTAGGATTGCTAAGGGCCCACATGACATAAAGGGTATGAGTTGCTTCTTTTGTAAGAAGAAGGGGCATATGATTCATGAATCTTTGGCCCATTTGATTCATAAATCCAATGTAGCTATAACTACATCAAGTTCTCGGTAGCTAGATAGTGGATCTTTTAATCATGTTGCTTCCATAATGTAGGGGTTCACATCCAGGAAAAGGCTGACAAAAAGGAGAGGAGAAGCTGATGGTTGGTAACAATGAAGAGGTGGATGTTTTGTTTGTAGGAGATGTAGGCTTGAACCTCGATGCGAGGTTTGTATTAGTTTTAAGAGACACGTTTTATAAACTGTATTTTAGACAGAACTTGATCTCTATATCAGTTTTGGATAAAGAGGGCTATTATTTTGTATTTGATACTTCGGTTGTAAATATTTCTATCAATACAAGACATATCGAAACTGCCTTATTATCCTACGGATTATATAGAATATGTCTAACTCCTAACAAAATATATGTCTCTTCTTATGTTGCTGAACCTGTTACTCGAAAGAGAGCCTTTATAAAGGAAACATCCTACATGTTGTGGCATAAACATCTTGGCCACATTTCCAAGGAGAGCGTTGAGAGATTGATAAAGGATAACATTTTCCTAACTCTAGACTTTAGTGACTTGGAAATATGTATCGATTGTTGTAAGGGTAAGTTGACCAAGATAGGTCAACTCATATTTATTGGACCTCATACATACAGACATTAGTGGTCCTTATACAGTCACATTATGCAATGCTAGATATTTTTTGACATTTATAGATGACTATTCCCGTTATGGCTATGTGTTCTTGCTTAAGGAAAAGTCTGAAGTTCTTGAAAATCAATAAAGATAGTCAAATATGACAGGGAAGGGGAATACTATGGTAGACATGGGGTTGCAGGACAAAAGGTCCATTTGCCAGGTATTTGGAATCAGTTGGAATAGTGACTCAGTTCACTATGTTAGGTAGTTCTGAGCAAAATGGTGTGGCCAAAAAGCACAATCGCACCTTAGAGGATATGATAAGGTCAATGTAGAGTAGGAATAACCTACCCGAATACCTGTGGGACGAAGCCATCAAGACGACATTGTATATCTTGAATAGAGTCCCAAGTAAGTTAGTACTAAAGATGCCTTTTGAATTCTAGGTTGGAAGGAAGCCAAGTCTTGCATACATTCGTGTGTAGGACTGCCTTGCTGAGAAAGGTTATATAATCCTTATAAGAGCAAATTGCAGCCTCGTTCCACTCATTGCCATTTAGTAGGTTATCCTAACCACTCTAAGGGCTACAGATTTTACTGTAAAGGAGGGGACAAAATAGTGGAATTGTAGACGACTAAGTTTCTTGAATATGTTGTCCATAATAAGGGAGGATCCTCACATCCTCTAGGAGATAGTAAGACGGATAATACGGTTATTACTTATTCGCCTCTTATACAGTCAGGTCCAGTGAATAAAGGTCCAAGTATCATGCCTATGCAGACACATGGACCTTATACCTATTCATGAAAAGGTTTCTGAGGTACAAGAACCTATGCAGTTGTGCAGATCCACCAGAGAAAAGTGATCTGCTATCTTATTAGATTACATAGTCTATTTGGGTGAGCAAGACTATGACATAGGACATGTTGTGGATTCAGTTACTTTTATAGAAGCCGCTTCTGGACCTCATGCAGACTTGTGGTGGGAAGAAATGAAGGATAAGATCCAATCTATGAGACATAATAAGGTATGGGAGCTTGTTGATTTACCTCAACATTGTAGGCCTATTAGTTGTAAGTGGCTATTTAAGACCAAGAAGGACACACAGGGTCAAGTTAAATGGTTTAAGGTGTGTTTGGTTGCCAAAGGATTCACTTAGAGAGAAGGAGTTGACTTCAATGTTACCTTCTTTCCGTATCCTCGAAGGATGCATTTAGAGTGATTATAAAAATAGTAGCTCATTATGACATGGAGCTACATCAAATGGAAGTTAAAATCGCTTTTCTGAATGGTGACCTTTATAAGGAGGTTTATATGGAGCAACCTGAAGGATTTCAGGATTAAGATGCAACTGAAAAAGTGTGTAAGTTGACTAAATCAATATATGATTTGAAAAAAGCTTCTAGACAATAGTACCTAAAGTTTGATGAGGTTTTGACCTCATTCTGCTTTATGGAAAATAAAGTTGAAAGATGCTTATACTATAAGGTCAGGGGAGCGAAGGTATCTTCCTATTGTGTTTGACCAAAAGGATTTAGGTGAAGCATTTTTTGTCCTTGGTATACAGACTCACCGGGACAAATTTCAATACTCATTGAGCCTCTTACAAAGAGCATAAATTGAGCGAGTGCTACAAAGGTTTAATATGGTTGAATGTAAACCTATTGTAGCACCTATCTCTTATAGCGAAAGATTATCTTTGGCACAATGTCCAAAGAATTAAGTTGAGAGAGAGGCTATGACGAATGTCTCATACTCTAGTGTAATTGGTAGCCTAATGTATGCCCAGGTGTGCACTAGACCAGATATTGCATTTGTTGTTGGACTACTGGGTCGATATCTCGCTAACCCAACTGTAGACCATTGGAATGCAGTTAAACGGGTGTTGAGATACCTAAAGGGTACCAAGGATTATACGTTGACATATAAAAAAGTCAACGATTTAAACCTCACAGGGTATATAGACTCTGATTTTGCTATGTGTCTGGATGATTGCAAATCTACTTCAGGGTACATTTTTATGTTGACAGATGGTGCAGTATCATGGAAGAGTATTAAGCAGACACTGGTGATTTCCTCGACCATGTATGTAGAGTTTGTTGCATGTTATAGCGCTGCTACATAGGCAATTTGGCTTAGAAACTTGATTTCTAAGTTGTTTATGGTCGATTCGATAGCTAGATACATTCGGTTATATTGTGATAATCTTGCCGCAATTTTGTTCAGTAACAACAATAAGAATATCACAGGGTCTAAGCATTTAGAGGACAAATACTTGACCATAAAAGAGTTGATTCAGAAAGGTGACGTCAAAGTGGAGCATATCAAGACTAAGGAGATGTTAGGTGATCCATTAACTAAAGGATTTCGCCTACTAGTGTTTGTTAAACATGTATCATGTATGGGCATATTAAGGTCCTTAGACAGCAGTAATTAGGGATCATTATATTTGCTCCTTAAATGTTTGTACATTTTAATGTATTATGACATTATGGTTATTTATTAATATAGATGATCATCTTTTTA
>JAOQML010145382.1:0-15003 GCA_027568935.1 Erythroxylum urbanii | reverse complement strand
ACAATACCTGGAGTGATAGCGGTGGAGGCTGGGCTCCACACTGTAGCGATCCGGCCCGAGAGGCTGGATGCTACAGTCTCTAAGTAGTTCTACCTCATATTATAAGTCTTAATCAAACGAACTTCATTAAGGAAAGAAGCATTAGTGACAATATGCTCATAGCTCAAATGTTTTTAAAAAAATACCATAGGAAGAAAACTTTTAGTAGTTGATCCTTCAAAGTTGACTCACACAAAGATTTTTATATGGTCAATTAGAACTTTCTTTTTATCACCATATATGACTTTGGTTTCTTAAAATAAATTATTTTATGGATGAACCAATGTGTAACCACCAAATCCTATAGCATCTAGGTGAATGGATAACCAATACATATGTGTAATGATGCAAAAGGGTTAAGGCAAAAAGAACTTATGTCCCCTTACTTCTTTAATATCTTAATTGAAGATTTGACCACACCCACAAACAATAAAATTAAACAAAAAGGAGACTTCACATATATTAATAGGCATAAAAACTCACAATAATTCATCCCTCATTTATTGATGATTTGATTTTTATAAGTGGTGTAGATAACAAATTAATCTCACGATAAACTAGTGTAGAAATCTTTAATAAAATGTATAATCTCAAAATAAACTTAGCTAAAAACTCCTTATTTGTCTTTATAAGTGACTTTGAGTTAGTTAAGAAATTGTCCCTAGTTACTAAACTCAAGTTGTAGCAAGCTCCATTAAAGTATCTAAGAGTACTTATAACCACTAAGAGGTTATCTTGTAGTGATTATCAACCACTAAGATATCTCATTCTAAGAAGGATTTAACTGGACAAATAAATTCCTTTTGCTCGTAGCTAGAATTTAACTAATAATATCCATTCTTAAAAAATTTCTTATATTTTGGAGCTCCTATCTCTCTGCCTTTATGCTAAATCAAGTCTATAGAAACAAATTCTCAAGAAATTTCTATATTTAGTTGCTCCGTACATATAACATAGAAAGAACTCAATATGAGGACTTGTTCCATAAAGACATTATATTGATGTCATATTTGCAAAAGTGACTTTTATTTTTAATGATGCCTTTAAATAATTTTTAAAGAAAAGCATTTTTTTAATCCATGTCAGGTTATTTACATAATATGAAAAAAAATTGCACCCAATGCCTTCTATTTTTTTGGCACCATATTGAATAATTTTTAAAGAAGACATTTTTATTATAACTATGTTTTCTAAACAAAAGGAGTTTGTGATATTTACTTTTTTGAAAGGTAATACAATCATTCCACTAAAATAAACCAAATGTACAATAAACCTTACTAAATAGTTTATATATGAGAAGTGGCTAAGTTAACTATAGTTAAAACAACCTTTAAGATCGTATAAGAAGAGTTTTAACCTACACCTTTAGAAGTAGTCTTTATGTAGGCTATAAATTTTCCCTTAATAATACAAGTATTTTTTGTAAAGAAAGTGAAAAGTTGGAGTCAATTCCTCTTTATAAGGCTACTAGATGAAGCTTGAATAGGAATCTGCTAAGTGCTACTTCAAACAAATAAAAACAAACAAATTCAAAAACACATGCATATAAAAACTAATGTGAAAAAGTAAAGAAAAAGAAATTTATTTCCCTTTGGTTGCCTCCCAAGAAGTGCCTTTGTTTAGTGTTGCTGGCTCAACTCCTTTTTCTTCTTTACGTGATAAAATTATGGTCTTCTGGTGACACATGTGCTTCCTCCATGTGATTTTCTTCCGGATAGGGCCTTGGTTGATAATTTTTCACCTCTAATGTCTTCCCTATCTTCAGATTCTTCATCTTTACTAAGTCCTTGCTCTCTTGAAATAATTCAAATCACTCTTCACCTTTTTCTTCTTCGTTTAATTATTCCAGCCTATTAGGCAAAGGTGAAGGGTTAGTGTTGAAAATAGTTACAGACTCAGTACTTACCTCAAACCAATTTGATGTATCATATTCTGCTTCAAGCTCCTCTTCAACTTTTCGACATAAGCAATTCCTTGACCATTGCTCTCAAAATTCTCAAGCTCCTCATCACTTTGTAATTTTTCCACATTAACATCTATTGGGTACACCTCAGGTTGATATGGCTACTCCTCTTCATTTTACGGTTCCATATGCGTGATATATCCCCATCAAGGTAATGTATCTTACTGGAATTGCAGAGTATCCTGTCAGATTTCTTTACACCTTGCTAAAACAGCTGCTGAATATTCTGTTGAATTTAAAGAATGTTAGCAACTATAATATTAAGCAATTCTTTTAGAGATATATTTGAGTCGTGTTGGCTCTCCAAATCTTGGGAGCTAAACCACGTATTTTGCAAAATTTTCCCTCCATCCTACTGGAATTGAAGAGTATTTTGCTGTAATTGCAAAGTATTAGTGTTCATAATATTAATCAACTCTTCCAGAGATGGATCAGGGTTGTGATAGAAACCTTTTGGTCTGTATAAGAAATGTTGTGCTGCAAACTATCATAAATGTAATTCTGATGGTCCATAACCAAAGTTAGTTTGATCAATCCAAACTTGGTTATAGGATTGAGAATAAGAGTTATAAAAAAATTACTTCTATCTATGTCAATTTTTTTTAACACACAAACATTAAACAGAAAATGAAAAGATCAATAAATAAATGCAAAATAAACTAATTATGAACAAATATATATAAAACACCAATTAAAATCACAAAAAATTAAAACATTGTGCTCTCCAACAACAATGCCAAAATTGACAGCGCATCATTACATTAGTCAAAATGAAAACTAAACTATTACTATAGCAGTGGTGAGTCTAGGTCGATCCCAAAAAGAGTGTGTGTGAAGTTGTTGAAATGAAATTAAACGGTGCTTAGGTTTGTGGGGTTTTTTGTTTTAGAAATAAGAAAATAAAATAAAGCTAAACTAACTAACAAAAGCAATGTAAAGAAAATAGGTAAAAGAATGTTTAAAATGGGGAATTCAGTAGGGACTCAGTTATTTGATTCGATCTCGGCCTACAACCTAATTAAACATATTTTGTTGATTTGTTGTTCTCAAACCTTTCATAGAAACTATTAATTGTGGGTTAATAATTAATCCGAGTTTTCCCTTAGGTTGTCTTCAATCAAGATACGATTGTTAATTAAACCTAACCACCAAATAACCTAGGATACGATTGTTGATTGCAAAACTAATTATGAGTTCTACGCTAAAAACCTCAAGTATACGGGTCGTTACTTGTAGCAAAAAGTAGATATCGTCCCACAGAGATTGTGCTTAGGCACCACTTAATTTAGGTTGCTCTTTATTTAAGACTCAAATTTGAATATTGAACTGAATAGTAAACTAAATTAAACAAACTAATAATGAACAAACAATGTAATAATGGAAATCTGTCAAGAGAAATAATCGAGTTATGAAAAGGGGTATTTTAGTTATTATTAATGCTAACCTAGCCAATTGTGTGTTCACGGGGTATCGGTTCTAAACGATTGTAGGGTTGATTACTCTCTCTAGAGTTATAATCATTCCCTAAATTATAAACCTTAATCTAATTATGGACTTGGAATCTCTCAATTCACAAATTACCCATAATTCTAATTAGTTCTAAAGCTCTTTAATAAACAATCGGGTTTTACATTTGATCTCTCTTCTTGAAATTACTGACTAGATTGATTAAATGGTTAATTAGATCGCCTAACTCTCATTAGTCTTATATAATAATCTTGATCTAGTTCACCCTCTCGATTTGTTACCGAAATATGCATATACATTAATCGATTACAACACCCAACTCAAGTAAACACAAATAAACTAGATTAACATTAAAGATAAACGCAATCCCAAAGGTAAAGCTAGAACATCATTATCAACTCAAAATCCATAACCATACAACCCATCTCAATCTTACACATTTAAATGAATAAAAAAGTAAGTGGGGAGGAAATGAAACTCAAGTTGGATGACTCGAGAGAGCGGCGGCATCAGTAGATCACTTATTCCTGGAAGCTTAGGTATTGGAACCCTCTTCTTCTTTTCTCTCTCTCTTCTTTCTCTCTCTCTTTTAGGTTTCGAAAAGTAGGCAAAATCTAATCTCCTTTCTGGGTTTATATCATAATTCTACCAATTAAGGTAACTTTAGTGTCTTTTTGAGGTCTGAAATGTCTAAACTGTCCCTCGAAAACTCGAATCTGAAAGTGACTCCACGTCTATCTATAAACAGGCCATGATTATAGCCTTGTGGTGCATGATCATGTCCGGTTTACATGCTCTCTATCATGATCGTGGCAAATTCCCTATAATCGTGGCCCTATGCTTGAGCTTCTGTCACAATCGTGGAATATTTTCCATGATTATGGGCCTCTGTTGGTGCTTTTGTCATGATCGGGGCAGATCCCCCACGATCGTGGCCATGTGTTTTGGCCTAGTTCTCCTCTGAAACTCTTCCAAATGCCCTCAGACACTAACAAACTCGTCTTAGCACCTCATATATATATAATTGAAGCTCAAAAACATATTCACACCCAAAGAACACTTAAAACACAAATGTTTATGAACTAACACAAATCTTAAGCTAAATACACACTAAACAATCAACTTAAACACTAAACACATATCAAAATACCTATAAAAGTACATATCAATTAGGCTATGTGTCTGCATTTCGGCGCTCCATGGACGTTGCGTTTTTGTCTTATTGGTTGGTGCATGAAACACACTGTTCACGTAAAACAATGTTTACGCTGTTTGTATGAACAACGTAAACCTGTTGTGTTTTATTCTCTTATTTTATTTTTCTGCTATCATTTCATGTTTCCACCTGTTGCAGCCCTCCATCTTTGTTTTGCCATAATTCCAAAATGCTTTCCATTAAATTCATGTTTTTACATGGGGCTATCATATGCAATTTCCATATAGCTTCATCATCTTGATTTTCTTATCTTTACTTGCTCCAATATTTATCATTTTTGTTCCACGAAGACAAGTGAATATGAATCTTCAAAAAATAGACAAAATATAAAGCTTTTGACTTACTTTATCTTCTTTGCTTCTGAATTATGCCTAAAATCACATACGAGTCAAAGTGAGTATCTTAAGCAATTTCATGTCATTCATGGCTAAGTATTATAGAACAGTTATACAATCAATTAAGCACATATCAGAAAGCATGTGAAGTAGTCACTATAGTATCCCAGAATAAGTTAGACCTTTCATTTAGGAGTATAATAGTTCTCTATATAAGCTGCTAGTGAATTTCGTACTTTTATCTTTTGTCTAGTTAATGCATGTCTAATGCACCAGAAAATAAATCTAACTCTGCACACTAGATTTATAACAGCAATGATAGGGATTGTATCCATAGGGAGTTTTAGCAATGAAAAGAATTTATGTTTATGATATAAGGCCGGTGGTTAAATGTAAATAGCAAAATAAAGTAAAATTGAACTAAAGAAAACAAATCAAATTAAAAAGCATCAAAGGTAAAAATTGATGAATGAGTTTAGAATCCAGTTCTTGGTTTAATCTCAACTTACATATAAATAAACAAACTTCATTGTCTTGTTATTCTTACACCTCTCTTAGATCTTATTAACTATAAGATAACAATAAGCTCTATTACCCTCGATTTTCCTTTAGGTTGTGTTTAACTAAAACAAGCTCTTTAACTAAACCTAGTTATCAAACAACCTAGAACAAGTTCTCTAGATTTAGTACGATAGTCGCATTACAAACTAGGAAAATAGATTAATCTAGGAAATAACCACACAAGCTTACGTCATTTAACTTATGCTACGTTATTCCTAATGATTCAACATCATTAGTGAATCTTAAACACAACTATTATGTATTGTATGTCATATTTTGGCATTAGGCTCATACATAAACAATTAAATGAGAATGAGAATACTAATCATCCATAAATGAACAACTAAATCAATTAGGAAAGGATAACATTAACAATCCCTACAGAGAGAAAGAACAACAATACACAATAAAGATACACCGAAAAATGTTCTTTAGCTTCCATTTCACCTTCGACCTGGAAGACGGAAGATTAGCCCTCTGTAGATCCTAAAGAATCAACATTTATGCCCTGCCTCTTCTTCTATAAATGATTCATATCTCAGTCGCTCAAATGTCCCTTTATGGAAGAAATTAGGTTTCTGAGAGCATGCACGGTTAGATGGATGACCGTGCATCACCAAAAATTTGAACCATTCAAAATAGTGCACTTGCACAGTCATTTTGAAAACTTCACTTGCTTGGATTTGTTTATGCCATCTTCACCCTAATCCATCTCCTTCTTTTTCCATAAAGGCAAATGTGTTTGAAAATCAACAACATGGCTCAAAGAATGTGTTTTTAACTCATTTTAGCTCTTGTGCTTCCAAATTGTATCTAAAACCAAATATGAAGTAAAATGAATGCATTAAGCATTTCAAAGCATTAATTACTAAATGTCATAGAGTAAATGTATAAACAATCAAGAAAACATCAAGTTCCCTCAAACTTAGCCTTTGATCGTCCTCGGGCAAAACAACAAAATTAAAGTTACAAAATAAAACACTTCTGCATTTTCCATATTTTTTAAGAATATATAATTATAAGAAAAGATGAATAACTTTCAGAACCATGGCAAGAACTAAACACTAAATGCTTTTACTCATGATTAAGAAATAATCATGTCCTTTACAAACTGAGCAATCTAGTGGTAGACTTGGACAAAGTGTGTGTAAATAGAATTGATATATAGATACACTCAAACACCATTCATGATTATGACATTCCATGACTTTGCATATCATTTCTACTCTCCACCACTAGGATTCACGTGTATAATCATGAATCAAAGGCCTTTTAAGGTTGTAATGTGGGAAAAGGTTAAAGTGAGATGTATTTGGATAGTGTAGTGTAAAATGCATCAAAGCTAGAGAAGTAAGAAAAGCACTTATTGGAACATCAATCATAAAAATTAACATTCACTCAAAACTAGGTACCATCAACTATGATGAATGTACAAACTATGTTTCACAACTCAGATTCAAACTCTCACACCATAAACCATATGAAGCATAAGGAATTAGAAGGAATAACTAATAAAAATTGATGATAAACTATACATTGCAACTATAATGAGTGACCCTTCAAAATAACATCTCCCTCATATGCATCATAGTCAAATCTTTCATTCCATACAACTTTAAGAGGAAAAAATAACATGGACTACTTTACAAAAGAAATTAAATTCCTCATTGATAATTTTATTTTAATTATTTTTCTTTTTCTTTTATTTTCCTTTTTTCTTTTTCTTCTTTTTTCAACAAAAATTTGAAAGAAACTACATCAACAATGGAATTCATTGATAAGACATAAAATAGATTTCCATAAATTATAACTAACTCAAATATATGCACACCCCCACACTGCATCTATAATCATCAACAATCAAAAAATGGTCCACTAGATTTAAGGCTTGGGTAGGACGTTTAGTTAGGTTAAAAGAATGTAATGTGGTTAACATAAAACGAAAGGTTAATAAAGCTCAAGAGGGCTTATCAAAAGGAAAAATCATATCGATAGATAGCTATTTAGCTAATGTAGCTTATAAAAACATAGAATGCCTATATCATTTTCATGTTAATGCATGTGATAAAAATGTGGTCTTGAATAGAAATTCAAAGCAAAGTCAGGATGTACATGTCATGAAGGTCAAATATGATCAAAAGACAATGAGACTAATATGGATGTGTTAGTTAATAAAGGCTCAAATTTTCACTAGTTTGTATCTACCATTAGTCACTACTTTTATAAAGATAATGTATTTGACCAATCACAAGAGTAAAAGTACATTCTCAAAATGACAATAATTTTTCTAATCAATCCACTCACTAATTATGACTGTATAGTCCTAAAAGCTGTAAAAAATAAAATTTTTATTTGTTTATTTAATTCTCTCTTATTGTTTGAAAACATATAAAACACATAAAAACCAAACAAACTTAAAAACACATATTCACTTAAGAAACAAACAACTTAAAAGCACATATTATAATCCTATCAAATTTGAAAATATAAAGGAAAAGAAACAAACTTCTCTTAGGTTGCCTCCTAAAAAGTGCCTTTTCAAGTGTCACAACTTTCGCTTTCTCCATTTGATTACTCACATTCATTTTCTTCCCTATCTTTAAACTCTTAATCTCTACTGAGCCCTTGCACTTTTTAAAGATCTCTAATATCTCTTCATCCTTTCCCCTCTCATATAAGTTTTCCAATATACTAGGTAAAGGAGAAGGGTTATTTTTAATAATAATTAAGGACATAACATTCACCTTTGAGCTAAATGATATATCCCTTTCTCCTTCAGGCTCCTTCTTAATTTCTTCTTCACTAGTAATCCTTTGAGTAGTTCTCCTAAGATTCTGAAGCTCCTTCCCACTCTTTAAGGTTTCCATGTTAACATTCTTTAGATTCACCTCAGGTTGAGATGGTCGCTCCCCTTTGCTTTACGATTCCAGATTGCTGATAGTTCCCGCCATTTGACCCATTTGGCTAACTGAGTTCAGGAATTTAGACTTTACATCTTTCTAGAATCAATTCACATCCTGATGAAATTGTAGAGTATTAGCAGTAAAAACCTTAGCTAATTCTTCTATAGATGTATTTGATTTGGAATAAGAGGCTTCTGGTCTATGTGAGAATTGTTTTGCATCATGCTACCTCTCTAGGAAATAGTTTTACTGGCTATCCCATCCATAACTAAAGTTCATATGATCACTCCAAACCTTGTTATATGATTGGGAATATAGGTATTAGAAAAATTTTTGCTAATAGCATTGAAATAATCTAGAAGTGACATACTCCTTTCCTATCCTCTTCCCTTAACCACATGATCCTAGATTTCTACCTCAACTAAGAGTTATAAATCTCTAGTGTCTTGTAATAATTCCTAAATTCCAATGGGTCATTGAATTTTAAGGCTTGGATTTTGTGGATCATCTCTAATAGCCTCTTAAAATAAGTCAATGGCCTTTAAAACATCCCTTTTATCAATCTACAATGGACCTACACTAGATCTTATCATACTTTTTCATTTTATTTTGATTTCCTTCAACAATCTAACATATTTAGCCCTCCATATATCCCAAAGAATCAACATTTATTCCCCTCCTCTTTGTCCAAAAATGGTTCATGTCGCTTTTAAACACTCAAATGTCCCTTTACAGAAGAAATTAGGTTTTTGGGAGGATGCATAGTTAGATGCACTGTCGTGCATCCAGTTGTGGATCACCAAAACTTTACACCATTTGAAATAGTGCACGAATCTTTTAGGTCATCTTGAAAACTTCACTTTATTACATTTTCTTGTCCTGTTTTCACCCTAATCCATCTCCTTCTTGTCATATAAAGACAAATGAGTTTGAACGTCAACAAGATGATTCAAGGAATGTGCTTTTAAGTCATTTTAGCTATTATGCTTCTAAATTGTATATAAAACCAAATATGAACTAAAATGAAAGTCTTAAGCATTTCGAAGCATTAATCACTAAGTTCATGAAGTAAATGTATAAACAACCAAGCACACACATTGTTAAGTAGATTTTATAATTATAAAACCCTCAATATTTCGCAAGTGCACGAGTCGTAAGCGTAATAGTTGAGGTGTCGATCTCACAAGGAATTAGCTAAACTAATTAAACTCGAACTTTGTCTAAGGTCTATAAATTGTAACTAAAATGAAAATAAAATGCTTAAGTGATTGAATTGATCGATCGAGAATGAAACTCTAAAATTAATGCAAGGAAATCAAAATTGAGCACAATTATTTAGCAATTGAAAATTCACACAAGGAAGATTAACCAATAATGAGAAGAGGGGATTTATACTATCGTCAATTGCTAACTTAATTACTTTTGAGATAATGGGTATCAGTCTTAGAATTTCACAGGGTTGGTTTTCCCCTCTTGAGACCTAATCATTAAACCTTAAATCATAATCCCTAATCGAATTTGAAGTTTTAAATTTACAATCTCTCAGTTAACAAAACAGTCTACCTTTGAATTACTTAAGCACTCAAATAGATAATCGGGTCCTAACAACAGATCTCTCTTCATATAATTACCAATTTGATTGTTTATATGATCTATTAGGTTTTTAACTCTCATTACCCAACCTAATCATGTTACTATTAGTTCACTATCTCGATTTGTTATCGAAGTATGGAAAAATGATAAACAATCATAATGCCCAAGCAAGTTAACAACAAAAGTAATCAAATCACCATTGATTCAAGAATAAATCCCAAAAGAGTTTAGAACATCCTTAAATAAGTATTCATCATCCTCGTATTCATCTCATACATCAACTGAAATAAACATAAGAAGAATCAAGAAAATTAAGTTAGAAGGATGGCTAGAGAGGCTGGCAACAACAACTCCTCTTCTTCTTCTCTTCTCTCCTCTTCTTTCTTCCTTGATTTCTTTCTCTAAATGGTAAAATGGAGGTTCTCTTGATTAGGTCATCTCATTTCCTTTTATAGTGTTTTTTCCTTTTAGGGTCAAAACTAGGTTTTACCAAGGCCAAAATGTCTAAAACGACCTTATAAAAATAGAAAAGAAAGTAGATCCCTACGTGTGTATCATTCTTGTCATGATCTTGGAAGGTATGTGATGATCGTGACCCTAGCTCTTCCTCCAAGCTTTCTCCAACTTCTTCATCTGATCTCAAACACTAACAAACAAATCAAAATACCTTAAATTCACAAAATTAAGGTCCAATAATACGCTCTAAACCATATAACACTAAAAAACACAAACACATATTCCCATTGACATAATTCTAAACCTAAACATGCATAAATCATCTAATCAATAACTGAAAACACACTAAAATACCCATTAAAAGATAATGTAAACTATATATAGAAACATCCCTACACTTGAACTTTTGCTTGTCCTCAAGCAAAAATAAAATAAAAAACAAACATAAACACATCAAACAATAACACATATAAGCACATATATGCAATGATGATACAATAACATTGAACTTCACGAAAGTAATTTAACTTTAAACATAACCCTTCAAACTACTCTAATTTATTAACTTATACAATTTATGGCTAAACACTTTATACTAAATATACATACTAATCAAGACCCTAATGTAATATTCACTCACCCTTGATAAGTAATAGTCAATTGAAATTGCAAACATTACTAAGTATCTTTTCATGAAAAATCATGCTATTAACAAAGATCAATAGTATTTATTTATTAAAACATCATTTTGTTAATTTTCTTTAATATTGACCTATTCTTTTGACGTGAAGGCAAACATTTTTTATAAATGTCCCCCAATAATTCAACCAGGTCATGTTTTATTAATAGGCTTGGTTGGAATGTAATTATAGCCTTTTGATGCAAAGCTAAAAACTTGTGATGAATGCCCCTCGATTATTTACCTACATCATATTCTCAGCTGGCTACTAGCTCTGTTTATAACCCGAAGGCCAGCAGAATAGTTATTTGCTTAAGATATACACTTTTTTTCACATTTTATTGCCTACCTCATTCTTTAGCCAATCATTTTCGTGAATAATACTAATAACATTACTTATTCAATTGACTTATGATTATAAATGTATGTAACAAATTTCCTAAGGTGAGAAAATTAACATTGTATCCTAATTAACATGCATATTTAACTAAACATACATAGAACATGAATTGCACAAGTTAATAAACTTAGAAGACTATGTTCAAAGCTAAACTAATTTCGTTAAGTCCTAGCCATTGACACATCCACACGATTCACGCCATGAAAACCTAAGCAAAGACTAACATAGGATATGAAAAATTCACATTCAAAATTTTTATAAAAGTGTAAAGCTCCTCACATTTGGACAACATATTGTCCTCAATGTGAGAAGAACAAACAACATATAAGGTGGGAATAAAACAAAATAACAAGGAAAACATTAAAAAATAAAAAGATAAGGGTTAGAGCATAAAATCGTCATGGCAATTGAGGTGGTGATCGCGATGGTGTCGGAGGTGGGATTTTCAAGCCTTAAGCAACAAAGTATTCGCAAATGCTTTGGATGTCTCAGTGATGTTGTCTTTTCTCCTTCACTATCTCCTTTAACACCTTGCCATTATCTATAATTGCTTTGTTAGTGTTGGAAATTGCATTGAGTACCTTTTCCCATCTGACTTCTTCTTCTTTTCTAGATTCTTCACTGGTTGACTCCTCTACTTATTTTTATGGCGGTACTAAATTAGAATTGGCATGTCCTGCTCTGTTCTTGACATGTGATTTTGCACTGACATCTCGAAGATCCATATTGTAGGACTTCAAGATCTCAGCTCTCATTAAATGATGAGTGTTAAGAAACTCAAGAAGATGCATAGTTAATCCATCATAGTTAACACCATAATAATTTGCAATAGTGGTAAACAAGTACCCCATGCCAAGATTATTGCTTCTCTTTTTAAGAGAAGTAATGAGACCGTTAAAAATGTAGGTGGATGTATAAACTTAGATGCTATTATCCAAGCACCACAAAATAAATAGCTCCTTCATCAAACACTTATTGATTTTACTCTTATCAAACATAGTTTGACACATGAATTTATGTAGCAATAAGTGTTCAAGGCTACAAATTATGTTATTATATGCATTTTTAGTGTCAAAGTTGTCCAATCTTGTAAGTTGGGCCGAATAATGTGTGGGACTCCATTATGGCTGATTATGAGAATTCACCAATTTCATATAAAGTTTCATAATTTAACTCATTTCATATAAAGTTTCATAATTTAACTCATACAGTCGACCCTATAACTAAAACCATAATTCTTTCCAATTATCTTGCTCAAATTGGACGGAGGTGAAAAATTCGAGGGTGAGTTCTTCATAAATGACAAAGTTAAAATGCATAAATTTCTCCCATTAAATTCTAATTCCTAATTTTCAGCCCTTTCCCTCAATCCAATTTTTTGTAATATTTCAAAGTCGAAATATCTAGGCAAAATAATTTTTAAAGGCTAAAGGTTTGCAAATGGTTAACTTCCTCTTCCGAGTAAATCGGGAAGGGTGCTCTATAATCTGCAGCTCGATTCCTTTATCTGCACCCTGACACTTGCACTTTGCCTTTTAGTTGAGTGCGTTTGATCATCTACTTAATTCTCTGTCCCATTTGGAATAAGAGAGGTGTGAAGAATGTAGGGTGTGAGAACTTTGAGGAGGGTTATAGAGTGAAGTGACAAGATTTGAGCTTCTTGCTTCTAGAGAGAGAATGAGAGAGTGTTGTGGGTAAGAAAAATGAGGGTAAGGGTGAATATATAGGGTTGGGAGGAAAAAGGAGGGGCAAAATTGAGAAAAGAGGCTTGAAAATTGTGTCTTCCCATTATTCCTTGCTACAGGTCATGATTTTGACTAGGTGGGTCACGATTATGACAGAGAGGAATTTCCAACGTAACGATCATGACCTCGAAAGGTTTAAAAACTAAGGGTATCACGATCATTACAAAGACTTTAAAATTAGGTTAGGATCGTGACACTGGAAATTTTTACACTTCTTTCTCGTTTTTGATTCTTTTCCTCAATTTACTCCCGAATTCCTTCCCTACCTTAGATTTGCATCATAACCTCATTGTTTTGCCTTCCATAACCTTCCAATCCATTGTGAAAAAGAGAGAGGCAAAGAAAGCCAACTCGATTTTTGCAAGATATTATCCTATATCAAAAAACACGCAAAAACAAAATTGAAAGCCTAATCTAAAGCAAAAGAAAAAACAACAAAAAGTTAAAATCATAGGTTGCCTCCTATGCAATGCTTTATTTACCGTTGCTAGCTCGACGTACTTCTTTTGCTCACTGTGGTTCATATGAATCATGTAATTGTAGCGGCTTTATAGGTTTCATAACCTATAGGTGAGCTACCAGAATATGCTTACCACCACCTTTCTTCCTCGTCTTCTTCTTTTGATTATTCTTTCAAATTTGTGGCTTTTCTAGTTGGTCCTTATGAGTATAACTATGCTCAAATTTTTTGAAAGGCTCGTTTCTCTTAGCATCCACATATTTGAAAGAATTTCTTATACCATTAGACACTTTAAAAGAAACCCTTTCGTCCCCACTCTTAAAGTTAACTCACCTCCATCAACGTTTATAAGGGACTGATTGATTGAACCCAAGCTTGTTATATTATTCAGTGGTATTTTTATAATTTTTTTGCACTTTTTGGCTCTTTTTTTTGGATATTGTGCTTAATTTAGTTCAAGAGTGCTTGTTTTGAATTAATATAGTTTGAGGGTAAAATTTTCATAATTAATTAGTAATTGTACTCACTTGGTTTATAAGACAATTGATATTGCAAACTATTATTTTTCATTGCAGGACACTCAAGAAGTGGAGCCAAGAGTGAAGACCAAGAAATTGCTGAGCCATAAAATCAAGGAAGAAGACCCTTCGGGACAAGTTAGCCGAGGTGAACTCACTACTTTGCTACGACGAAACATATTAATCAACAGACCAAACCCTTTCAAGAAAATTTGACCGCGACGAACTCATCACTTCGTCGCAGCGAAAACTTCTAAGCAGCGACCTGAAACCTGAGTCATTTTTGGAAACCTCACTTACCCATACATACGACCCGACCCGAATACCATTAAAAAACCCTATTTTGGGATAAGTAGGAGGAGGCAGCAGAAACTGATAATTTTTTTGACTCTTTTTCATCCTTTCTCTGCTGATAACTCCTACCTCCTCATATTTTTTTTACAATGTTAAACATCCACCATGGGTGATTTAGATGCATTCCAAGTTGTGAAGTTTCTGGGTGCAATGAGTGGCTGGGTGTTTCTTTTCCTCTTGAAGGTGCAGCAATGGCTTGAATTCAATGGGTTGAAAAGGGGGAGTAGTTCTGTCCACAGTTCAGCTATGAATTTATACATCCTAGGTCTAGGATTTATGATTTGTAGATGAGCTATTTGATTATGGTTTTAATC
>JAOQML010145376.1:0-15003 GCA_027568935.1 Erythroxylum urbanii | reverse complement strand
AGAGGGTCCTAACATATTGCTAGATGTCAATATTAATATATGATTATAAATTGTTTAACTAGAAAATTTAAAATAAATTAAAAGGGAGATAAATTAAAATTTTTTAATATATCTAATTATAATTATAATCATTTCAAAGATATGAGGAACTTAATGAATCACATATAAAAAAGCAGTTAAAAATAAAAATTCAATTTAAATTAAGTTATATTTAATTATAAAGTTTGGGAAACTTCAAGAATCAAATATGAGATATTTGATTTTATTAAAATTAACTTGTAGTTACAATTAGAGTTAGACTTTGATTATAATTAAGAAATTTAATTTTAATAAGAAAAAATTGTAGTGTCTTTTTATATAAATAGGAAAAAAGGCGTAAGGGAGCTAGTATTATTACTTTTTTCCTCTCACGTGTTAAGTTCTTTTTCTATGCTCTTTAGATACCGTTAGACGCTAAAAGCATAGATAGCTTGTAGTTAATAGTTTGAGATGAAAATTTTATAAAGGAATCTGAGCTAGGTATGATTTAACCCTTTTAATTGTGATTAATATTTTTAAGCTATTTAATTAAAGAGATTCGATTGAGAATTTATAGAAAATTTTATTATTCTACTACACATATAATTAGATCATGATTAGTTCCCAATACCAATTCTGTAGAGGTAATATAAACTTGACCTGAAGTTTGATCAGGTCAGGTTAATGTAGCTCAAATTTGAGTCTAATCAAGTTTCAAATAACTCAAAGCATGCCCAACCAACCCTACTATGCATATTATTCCTTTTATTCTTTATAATCAATTGTTATTCTCCCGTTAACTTGCAAAATTTTTAAGTTGCTAAACCAATTTCCAATAATAAATTCATCTTTATCTTCTTACAAAGCTTAATTTAGTTTAAATGCATCCTCTACCAAGAAAAAAAAAAGCCTAAAACTCGCCTGTTTTCAAACAACAAATTCAATAACCCTTTTAGATATGAAGAATGGAGAATGTTATTTGGAAAATGGAAGAAAATGAAAGATGAGTAATCTTGGATATTAAAGACACAAGACAGATATGGAAAATAGGGTGTAACATCCTGTTTCCATACTAAGGCTTAGGACATAGGATCCTAGACCATAACATATGAGAACCAACATTGAGAAACTAGTGAGGTGCATTGCATTGACATGCATAACTTTAGCATACATACATGTGAATATTGATTGTACACATTGCAAATACTGTATATACACTCATCTTTCATTTTCTAGGGTATGAATGATCTAATATGATTATGATGTGACTTGTGAATTTTATGTCTTGAAAATTGGTTGAAGAATCATAATTGATGATTTAGAATTAATTGTTATAATTGAGAGATTTAGGAATTTATGTGTATTTTTGGACTAGGAAAAATGTCAAGTGGCAAGATAAATTTTTAAATGGTGGTAGAAATTGTTAATAGATGGCAATAGAAATAATTGACAAGTGGCATTAGGATTTATTGACAAGAGACATAAAAAATTGGGTGACAAGTGGTATAGAAATTGGGAGACAAATGGACTAAGAAATTAAGTGTTAAGCATTATAAGAAGAAAACATTAGCATAAATTATTTAAGTGTTAGGTGTCATGACAAGTGTCTACCCTCCAAGTTTTAAAACCCACGTTATATGCCCATTTAAAAGGCATCTTTGTTGTCTTTCATTTTTACTAAACACTCTTTTCTTCTTCATTTTCCTCTCCATCTACGAAACTCTCACCAACCTTCATAATCTTGAACTTTGCTATCATCCAACACCTTTCTACTTCAACAAAATTCGATTATCATCATTTTGTTACCAAAACCTAAAATTTCCTCCTTGAAGAGTTGATGATCGTATGTGCATGAAAGCTAGGGTTAAGTGAAGATTTAAAGACACTTAGAGCTAAAATAAGTAAGTATATTAATGATCTTTATGGTTTGTTTTAAGAGAAACATTTTAATGATAGTTAAAGATAGATTGAAAGTGTTAATGGAGCTGAATATATGTTGAAATGTGGATGAAGAAATGAATATGTATTGATGTTCTATTTTTGTATAAATGATAAATGATAGGTTATGAGTTGTCTTATGGACGATTGGTTATGAAAATGTTGTTTGAATGAGAGCTAAAAGTTGATGAACGAAGAAAAATGTTTGTGTCTTGTTTTTGTATAATTGATGATTTGTTGTATGGATGTTTTTGAGTTGGAATTAAAGTGAGAATGAAGAGAAAATGAAGTAGAAATGATGAATTATGTATAAGATGTGTTAGATGTAACATGTAGGAGTTAAAAATCTCGAAAAATTGATGAAGTTGGTTAGAATTTTTAGAATACATAACCCACGATCGTAGGAAATGAAAGGAATGGCTAGAAAGTTTCTGCTAGTATAACCCACGATCGTCAGAAGTCATCCATGATCATGGGAAAGGCCATTAACGTGAGTTCTTCTTTTTTAAGTGATGTTTGAAACAACTAATGGTAAGGTACTTTCCAATGGTGTATTTAGACTTGAATGAGGCTTGAAATAAACCTAGTTTGAGGTTGAATAAGTTGATAAAGTGTTGGATATGTTTAGGTTGTAATTGAGGCTATAACATAAGGAATGGATTGTTGATATCAAGTGTTTGAAATCTGAAAATTTAGAATTGTTTAAAGAATGAAAGTGTTCTTAGAAATGTTGTTTTGATTCAAAAGAGATGAGTAAGGTATATTAAGTAAAGACGAATGAGGATTTAGATATTATGTGATCTTATAATGCTAGATAACATTGGTGAATGATTGATTGATGAACTTAGAATAATCATGTTTAATTGAGGTGTAAACATAAGTTCAAATTAGACATATACAAATGATAAAGGTTGAATGATCAAGACTTGTGATTAAGGATACATAACTGGAAATGTCATTGAGCATAAATTTTACATAACACATATACATATGTTTATGATTGAATACTCATATGATTGATCAAATTAGTAATGTGTATAATATATGTATTTTTTGATTTAGACACTCAAGTCAAACAACAACATCTAGACATTGCTGGGACATCAAGACAATAAATTTCTGGAGTGTACTATGAGTAACCTAGATGTTACTCACTAGGATTTGATTTTATATTTTAGTTATTGAACGGTAAATGATCTGAATGTGATAATGTTGGACATTGATGGTCTGAGGAGTTTGATAATTTTGATTATATTGGAAGTGCTTCATTGAATATGAATCTGAAAGAAATACATGTATTTAAACAAATTGTTGAATGCTGAACTTAGATTCGATGAACGTATGAAATCAACTGTGCGTCATGAATAAATGTTATTGAAGGCATATCTTGTGAATTGATGCATCATACTGAAATGCATGATCAGATAAAGGAAGTTGTGACCGTAGTGGCCAGCGAAAAAGAGCTTAAAGCTTAGAAAACTTGTATAAAGAGCCACAGGCTTACTATTAAAATGATCCCGGTATCCACAACAAATATGGGACAATTAAAAAGGTGTTCGGTCACAATAAATTAAAAATTGAAAGTGAGTCACATGTGCATTGCATATATAATTTGATATGTATTAAATGAATAATTGAATTAAGTTGTTTGAACTATCCTGAAACTGAAATGTGAGATGATATGCAATATTTGATTATATAATATTTCTATGAATTAAATGTGAATTGTCTGTGTGTTTTGATATGGGTGAGTGCCTCAATGATTGTTCGCTCACTGAGTTTGTAAAACTCATCAAAATTGTAACGTTGATTTTCAGGTATGAGAGAGGAGACTTAGCTTCTAAGACAAATTAGAAGAAACCTAATACTGCATTTAGACTCAAGAAATGGCTCAAAGGTCGGTCAGCTCAGATTGAGGAGTTAAATAGAATGTTTAGTTTAGTTTCTCATTCCTTGTAGATTATGTTGTAAAGTGTTGTAAACACTCAAATGTTTTGGATACTGTATATAAATGGATCTTGTAGTCCAATGCTACACTGTACATTATGTTTTATTAATGGAATGAGGAGTTGACCTTTTGGATATTTGTGTATGTATGATGCCTTATAAGAGAATGTGACTGTTCTAACACGTTGCCTTAATGTAGTATTTTCCCGAATGTCCCCAGGATGTTAGGAATGTGCCCCGTGGAAGTGGGGTGTTACAATTTTTGGTATTAGAGCATGTTTTGGCATCCATAGGGATAAATATAAGCATATAGACATAATATATAGTGAGAAACTCGGATAGTAATCAAGGTTATTGTTTATTATAGGTCATCCATTACTGGTGATCAAGTTGGAGAATCAGCTGACCTAGAGTTAGTAGGAGCCAATAGAGAGTCTCCTATACCTCGATCAGATCAAATGCCTCCAAGAATCCCTGAAGGGAGAGAAAAGAGGTACGATAAACTAAAAAAGTCGGGGGCTGTAGACTTCTACAGAAGTACAAGCCCTACTGAGGCAGAAGGATGATTAGAGAGGACAGAAAGAGTGTTCGATCAGATAGATTACATGTCTGACGAGAAGTTTAACTATGCAGTCTCATTACTGCAAGGTCTAGTGTACCAGTGGTGGAAGACTATACCAAGCAGTACCACCTAACCTTGTGGGTTAAAGTCTGAAGACTTTATGAAAGTCTTCAAGGAGAATTACATGCCGAAGATCTATTTGGGTAGGAAGATGAAGGAGTTTTTGGATCTGAAGTAAGGCAATATCTCTGTAGTCTAGTATGAGATAAGATTTAATGAGCTGATTGGATATGCTATTGCCTTGATTCCTACTGAGAAGGATAAGTGTAGACAGTTTGAGGATGGGCTAAATATGGAGATAAGGACGAGGCTAGCTATTACGAATCTGAGCAGTTTTTCTAAGCTGAGAGCTATTATAATCCAAATAGAACAATTTTTAAAGGATGGGTAAGGAGAGTACAGAAAAGAGTTCATAACGAAAAGACCTAGTGAGTCTCAAATCGATTATAACAGAAGATATAGTAAATTTCAGAATAGATATTTTTGACCACCGATTAGATCAAGACAGTCAAAGTTTAGAAAGAGGGGCAATTTTGTACAGGCTGGCAGTGGAAGAGGTCCAGTATCTAGGTAGATGCCAAATTGTGAACATTGTGGTAAGAAGTATAGTGGGGATTGTTGGAAGTTGTCAGGAGCTTACCTTCGATGTGGCTCCTTTGACATCATATCGAAGACTGTCCCTTAACTTTCGGGGCACAGTTTGGAGCAAGAGGAGGAATAGTGACTGAGACAACTATCTAACAGAATAGAGCAAATGGATCAGGACAAAGAGGCAGAGGTACAGGAAGAATGAGTTCAACTAGTCATACTGTCAAGACTAAGGTGTGGAGTAATCAGCCCCAGTCTCAAGCCAGAATTTATGCCATCACTAGAGAAGAGGCTCAGACCTCCCTAGATGTGGTAGCAGGTGTGTTAAATGTCTTTAATTTTGAAACTTTTACATTGGTAGATCCAGGATCTACGCATACTTTTTATCGCACCGCATCTGGCATCTAAGCTGAAATGTGATAGAGAAATGTTGAATTGTGTATTAAAAGTAATTACATCAATAGGTCATACTACAGTGATAAGAGAAGTGTGTAAAGGGTACATGGTTCGAGTCGATAAGGCAGAGTCAGAAGCTGATTTAATTGTATTGTAGTTAAGTGAGATACACCTTATCTTAGGTATGGATTGGCTCACTGCTTATAGGGCTATAATGAACTGCTACACTAAGGATGAGTGCCCCACTCCCATCAACCATTTGCCCAAACGCCCGTCAGACGTTTGTGCACGTGCCCGATAGAAATGACGCACTAACTATATCACTTTCACTTAACTTATGGCATCATAAATTAAAACATACTAAAAGCCCAAATTCCTCATTTCATTATGTAAACAATATGTACATTATAGCTTTATAACATCATCCATATAGGTACAATATCAACAGCCTATAAGAGTCTACTGCTCTATCTACAAAATACATACTGAAGAATTAATAGAAATCTAGTTTAGATCCTTCAGTCCAGCTAACCGACCTTTGAGCCATGCATGTCTTCAATCTAAAAGCACTACTAGTTCTCTTCTAAATTGACTTAGAAGCTATATCATCTCTCTCGAACCTGAAATGTCAACGTTGCAATTTTAGGTGAGTTTTGCAAACTCCTTGAGTTAACCATTCTCGATGGTTCACCATATCACATAACACATCATTCATGTAATCACATCATTTCATTTATCATCATGTAACATCACAAAAAACTTTGTTTAGAAAATTTCACATAAATCAATCAACACAATTTGACAATGCATTGTAATCATTCAAATCATACATATCATATATACATGCAATATTTATGAGACTCACATATGTTTATTACGTTGTTGTGACCAAGTGCCTTTTTGACTGTCCCATATCCGTTATGGATATCTGGCTCATTAATATTGTTCCTTATTCATTGGGGATACAGGGCTCATTTTACATAGCGAGCCAGAGGATCTTTCCACTTTTGAGCTTTAAGCTGTTTTTACTAGGGACCCAGTCACAACTGCCTTTATCTTTCATGTGTTCATGTAATGAAATGCACTACACGTATTCAATCATTTTGTTCAATCAATCACATTCACGTTCTCTTTCTCATTCACTTTTGTCATCAAACCTTAGTCCGACATTCAACATTTAACTTAAGAAAACACATATTAAATCAAATTCACCTTTAATAAACACTTCCAATATTTTATTCATGCATCAAATGCCTCAGACATTCAATGTCCAAAATCAGTGCATACATATCGCATAATAATTCAACACAAAGATAAAATAAACAATTAATTGAAGTGAGACCATCTTAGGTTACTCATAATTTACTCCAGATAGCTATTGCCTCGAGGTCCCGGCAATGTCTGAATGTTGTCACTCTAATAGCTCTTCTATTTCATACAACACACGTTTACACACATTACAACTTTGCACTACTATATAAGTACTCATTTATGCACATATGTATATATGGATTATGTACAATGCATGCTAAATGACAATCCCATGTACATTTCCTTAATACGCGTCTCACAACAAATTAACATCATCTTTCAATCATTCTTTTATACCTAATACACTTTCCTTACTTTAATCGCCTCATTCATTAACCACTAGGCTCATTCAAGATCATCATTCAAGCCTAAATACATCATAGGAAAGCATTGATAAGTTAATAACTTATATATACTTATGATTTTGCGACAATAAGCATAACTTTCATTTTGTATGTTTGATTAAGGTCACTTAAGTACACTTTTGAAGAGGACTTCAAGGTCTACAACTTCCATGAAGACCCAGAAGAGAGATTTTATCGTCTAAAGGGTCAAAATTGCACATTTATGTAAAAGTCCAGAGAATGTCCGCCCAATGGATTTATGTCCCTCCAAACAGACATAAACTGGGCTGGAACACTGGAATTTCAGAGAATGTCCACCTAGTGGACTTATGTCCCTTCAAATGGACATTAACTGGGCTAAAACGTTGGAATTCTAGAGAATGTCTGCTTAGTGGACCTGAAGTGTACGGACATCTATTGGCCATTTTCCAGATTTCCAGTCACATATAACACATATTATATATATATCTTATCGTTCCTACTACAATTCCTCTTCATTCTCATCTCCATTCCAATTCAAAACATCTACAAAACACATCATACAAGATTGTTGATCATAACCCCACAAACATAACATCAACCATATCTATACATTCTTCAATATTTCTGCACACATTTAACTTCATTGTCACCTTCCCTTTATCTATAAACTATCATCCTAATTCTCCTCAATTCGAGACACCATAATATCTCTTTCTTTCTCTTTTAACTCACTCTACATCATCTGCATTATAATTACTAACATTCATGTCATTACACACCAAAACAGAACATATTCATATACACATTCATCTTCAATTTTCTGCATATATTTAACTTAGATATCATCTTCATTTTACTTCTAATTGATCAACTTAACTTACCTCATTCCAAGACATCAAATACTTCTTCTTATAAGCTCTAAACTTATGAATTATCATTCATCAAAACACAAAAGTAAGACATAACTCCTTTTTACCACTTCATTCACACATCATCATATTTCAAACTTCCTTGTTCATAATCATTCATGTCTTAAATCTATCATCATAAATGCTCTATTTAACAAGCAATTCATGAATAACATTAACACCCTACAATTTAGAACATGATATCTTTATCATTAATACACCCACGTATCATATATAAATTTTCATTATCATGATCATCAATCTCAAATTACTCATCATATTAGTTACATTTAGCATTACCCATAAGATCAAAGCATAACTTTCTTAATAAGA
Source organism: Erythroxylum urbanii (assembly GCA_027568935.1). Taxonomy (NCBI): domain Eukaryota; kingdom Viridiplantae; phylum Streptophyta; class Magnoliopsida; order Malpighiales; family Erythroxylaceae; genus Erythroxylum; species Erythroxylum urbanii. The sequence continues at coordinate 6,616 of JAOQML010145376.1, read as the reverse complement.
CTCCAAGTTCTTCAAGATGTCACGTAACCCTAGTTTTCTTCACTCACACGTGCATCATCATACAAAGGTGGGAGGTTGGGTCTTTAGTGAGAAATGAAGGAGAGAGTAAGAGGGAAGCAACAATTGATATATGAAAGCAAGATGTAATGTGGATGAAGGTTGGTGAAACAAAATCATGAAAAGAAAAGAAGAATAAAGAAGATAATGAAGATTACGAAGAGAGGAAGAAAAAGCAAGATGCAAGCAATTAAGTTAGTCTTTCAAGAGTTAAAGAGTGAACAATGTGAGTGAGGCAATAGTGGTGAGTGGTAGTGACACTTGTCACTACCACTTGTTACCTTCCTATGGTCCCATTTGGACCACTTTCACAACTAGTCCATTTTGCTTCGAATTTTTACCCCAATTGTCTACCAATTTTCAATGACATATTTCATTAAATCGTAATGTCATTTATAAAATTTCCACTGTCATTTGACTCTTAATTTTACTTCCATTTATCAATTGTCCTACTACTTGGCATTTTTCCCAGTGTAAAAATACTCGAAAATTCCATAAACTTCCTAAATTTCACCAAAAATTCTAAATAAATACTAATACACACCAATGAAATTTTCAATACACATAAACCACAATTGATATCAAAAATTACATTTATAAATCAATTATACCTAAAAAATTTCAATGAATGCATGTGTAATCATTTTAATGGGTGCAAAAATTAATATTCACATGTGTGTGTATGTCATATTATGTATGAGCATGAAATGAACTTTCTAACTTCTCAAATAATCTCTTAGATATAATATTCTAGGGTCCTAACCCTTAACATAAGATAACGGGATGTTACAAAGGAGGTAATTTTTTTTAAATCTCCTAATCAGTCGAGAGAAATTTTTCGAGGCGATAGTCAAGCAATGCCAGACATATTGATTTCATCGATGAGTGCTTTGAGATTGATTCGAGGAGGATGTGAAGCTTATCTGGCCTATATAGTTGATACCCAAACTGAGTGTACGATATAAGATATTCCTATTGTTAGGTATTTTCTGGATGTGTTTCCCACGGAATTTTCTGGTTTATCCCTATATAGGGAAACTGAGTTCACTATCAACTTAGTTCCATGTAAGGCCCCAAATTGTACCCTAGTTGGAATGTTACATGTTCATAAAAGTACATGTATGATAGGTGTTAAAAATTGTGATACGATTGAGAATTACACACGTCTTGTATTTTGGATCATACTTTGAGTGTGAGCTCTTAGTATGTGTACTTTATTATCTTGAAGCATTAGGACCATGTTCCAACACTCAGGAAGTCTTTGAGTTAGAATTAATTAACATCATTAGAGGATTGAGGTATAAAAATGTACATTTGGACTAGGAAAATTGTTAAGTGGCAAGATAAGTTGGTACATGAAAATTAAAATGACTAAGCCTGTGAGTTATTGACATTTGGCATAGCTAATGTATTGACATTTGGCATAGCTAATGTAGTGACAAGTGCACCAATCTTAGAGTGACATATGGACTAATCATTTAATGACACATGGCAGCATTCATTAAGTAACAAATGGCCTTTTCAAAAAAAGGTTGAAAGTATTATTAAAAAAAAGCCTTTTCAAAAAATGTAATAAATGGCCTAATAGAAGCCTATGAGTTATTGGCATTTGGCATAGCTAATACATTGACATTTAGCACCATTGGTTGAGTGACAAGTTGACCAATCTTGGAGTGACATATGGACTAATCATTAAAGACACATGGCAGCATTCCTTAAGTAAAAAATGGCCTAGTAGAGATGTGACTTATGGTAGCTTAAAGGGGGGACAAATGTGACAAATGCTTTTTTTTAATTTCTTAAAAAAATGTGAAAAATGCTTTGGTAACATGTGCTCCTCCAAGATTAGGACACCTAGCAACTTAGGAGCCAAACTTGCTAGAAATTTCTGCAACCTTCATTGAAACTTCTTCACCGAAACTATCCCCCTCCTTCAACTTTAAAATTTTACTGAAAATTCGTGCATTATCACTCTAAAATCTTAGCAAAATATTGCATTAAGAAAGTAGATTATGTTATCTTCTATGCTGTCTTCTTGGTGCTAAGATTTGCACCTTAAATTTGGACTTGTGTTGGTTACTTGGAAGGGTTGAAATAGCTGGTTCTTTAGAGTTGAGTTTGAAGTTAAGGAGGTAAGGGAATTCTAAACTTGATAGCTTATATTAATATAAGTTGTATGATAATTGAATTAGCATGGAATATGTGTTAAGATGATGAGAAATGAATGCTGGAAAAATGATATTTGTGTGATAATTTCTGGTTTAGTTTTGATGTGTAGAAGAGATTGATTTGTTTGTTAGTTAATGAATGATTTTTGAATTGGTTGTGGACATGAAATTGATGTGGAATTGAGGCATGAATAAGGTGGAATTGAAGTGGAAGTGATGAACTATGGTGAAGGGGTGTTGAAGGTGTATGATAATTGTAGTGGTTCCACTAAACAGATATCAGTATTTTAGGTTACATCTTGACTTTTAGATATCCAAATGGGGTTATTTTAATTGTAGATTAAACTAAACACATATTTCTACAATTTTTATAAAGAAATCAATTTTTATTTCTGTCTTTAAGGATTTTGAAATTCAGATTGAAGTTGAATACTAGTTACTATCCCTGTTTGAGATTAGTCTGTAGTGTTTTGAGTGTAACTCTAGAAATACTGAACCAAATTGAATTAATTTTATGTTTTTGGAAAAGTAGGAAAATAGGAACATTTTTAGAAGAATTTATTGCCCAAAAAACCTTAGTATCTAAGCCAAAAATGGCCATACAAAACTGACCCGAAACTTGTCTTGAGAAAATCTGGAAAAGGGTTAGGAAGGTGAAAAACTTTGTTTTGTGCAATTGTTGACATATATAAGGTTAGTACTTTTAACAATGGTTTAATAAAACTTAAATGAGATTAAAAATGAAGCTACATGATGTTAGATTAATAAAGTAAAAGGGAATTGAGTTATGGTTTATTAATGGAGAAAATTACTTAAAGAATGTGAGGTTAATTAATAATGTGTCTAATGTTGAAAAGAATGATGTGTTTAAAGATGAATGTGTTCTTATGAATACCAATGTGTTTCAAAAGGTTTATGTGATGTGAATTGAATATGATTGTTTACAAATTGGAACTTTGTGTCATGATATGGAATGGGAAATACATAATGCCTTTAATGGTACATTATTACAAATTTTATTGCTTATAAGGTATAATTAGTTGGATGTGCATATATATATATACATATGTGTGTGTGTGTGTGTGTGTGTTCAATTTGAGGAAAGTGGAATAAAGACATAACATCTTTTTATTGTGATTGTCAAATCTGAAATGGGTTGTTTTAAAATTGTCAAGTCCTAGTCGTAGGTAAATAGGCATGCCTAGAAGGGTCTGCAGTTACTCCTGGACACATTTAAGGTGTCGACACTTCGGTGTCTCCTGATAATGACACTTCGATGTCTGAGACATAAATCTCTCCTGATATTGAAACTTTGGTGTCTCCTGACAAGGACACTTCGATTTCGAGACATAAGTCTATCCTGTTATAGTCCCATTACCAACTTTTATAAAAAGGATTAGCAGGCTAACTAGTTTTGTGTTCTAATAAATGTTCAATTCTGATATAAGCTAAGTTTAATTATGATACTACTAAATGTTGTTATGATATAAACACGATTTGTTTAGATACTTTAAAATTCTGTTTTATGATTCTAATATTCTGTTCGGATATTTATAAGTTTGATGTAAGAATATTTTTTTATGATATGTGTTATTATGTTCAAATGCAAATGATATTGGAATGTTCAGTAATTTGAACAATTAAAGTTTTTCTGAGATTTGTTATGGTCCAGTACATAGATATGCTAGCCGACAGTTAGAGATAGTCACCAGGTTATATGTTGTTTAGTTATTCCCCACTAAGCTATATGTTTAGCACGGTGGTTTTAACCTCGTGTAGGTTCTGATAAAAAGACTTGAGATTGGGACAAAGATAACCGCAGTGGCCAAGAAGATTGTGTTTTATTCTGGAAATGTTCAATTTATTTTGAGTTGTCTTCAATGTAATGAGATATGTTGTATTTTGTATTTTATTTAATGATTTTTAAAAACCTTAATACAGTTTGGATTTGGATTTAAGGCTTGGACGTAATAAGTATCATGTGTATGTTATGTTCTGAATATGACCCAACAAATGATGAATAAAATGTATGCTCCTTGAGTTTCTAGAATGCTTTAGTATGTATTGGATCACATTGGTTTTATTTTGTATAGCATCTGCATATCCTCCCAGGGGTATATGGGTTTTACATTCTAGGTACTGCTCCTATATGTATCCCTCTATATAGGATGGTACTTATAGAAGTTAAGGAAGTTAAGGCTCAATTATGGTAGTTATTGGATAAGGGATTTATTAGACCAAGTTTGTCACCTTGGGGAGCCCCAGTCTTATATGTGAAGAAGAAAGATGGGACTTTGAGATTGTGCATTGATTATAGGCAACTGAATCAGGTGATAGTGAGAATAAGTATCCATTACCAAGAATTGATGATTTACTTGTTCAGTTGTAAGGAGCTAGAGTGTTCACTAAGTTAGATACGAGATCAAGGTATTAGTAGTTAAAGATAGCAGAAGCTGATGTACTGAAGAGTGCATTCAAGAGCAGGTATAGACACTTTGAGTTTTTAGTGATGCCATTTGTGTTGACTAATGCTCCAACTGCTTTTATGAATTTGATGAATAAGGAATTCCAACCTTATTTAGATCACTCTATTATTGTGTTCATTAAAGATATTTTGGTGTATTCAAAAATTAGAGAGGAACATGTTGAACACTTGAGATTAGTCCTACAGAAAATGAGAGAAAAGCAATTGTATGCCAAGTTCAGTAAGTTTGAATTTTGGCTTAATCAAGTAGTGTTCTTGGGTTATACAGTGCCTGGATAGGGCATACAGATAGACCTAAAAAAAGTAGAAGCAGTGATGAAGTGGGAGCTTCGAGAAATGTGTCTGAAATCTGAAATTTCCTTAGATTAGCCAGTTATTAAAAAAGATATGTCGAGAGATTTTCACTGATCTCAGCCCTTTTGATAAAACTTCTGAGAAAGAATGTGCCTTTAAAGTGGACTGATAAATGTCAGAGAATTTTTGAGGAGCTAAAGCATCAGTTAAATACAACACCGGTGCTAGCTATTCCATCTAGATCGGGAGGTTATGTCGTATATAGTGATGATTCACAACAGGGATTAGGATGTGTACTGATGCAACATGGAAAATTGATGGCATATACATCGAGACAGTTAAGGTCTCACGAGTTTAATTACCCAATTCATGATCTAGAACTTACTACAGTGGTATTTACTCTGAAAATTTGGAGACATTATATATGCGGAGAGACATTTCAGGTATTCACTGACCATAAAAGTTTGAGGTATTTATTGAGTCAGAGAGAGTTGAATATAAGACAACAACGGTGGATAGAATTACTGAAAGATTATAATTGCACAATAAAGTATCATCCTGGAAAAGCTAATATGGTAGTTGATGCATTGAGTAGAAAATTAGATAGTAGTGTGGCTTAAGTACAGTTATCGAGGTTACCAAACTTAGTACAAAGAAGAGCATTGAATGTTGAGTTGAATTTGGGGCATAATGAAGTTTTGATATCTACATTGAAGCTTAGGCCGATATTGCATGAAAGGATCAGAAAAGTCCATAGAATAATTGTACATTGTAAATGAAATTATAATAAGATTATAATTATAAGATTCATATTTCATTTATGTATTATTCCTAAATTTTCCTAGTCATTGTTCTATTAAGATTGGACATTAATAGAATGTAAAAAGACTAACATACGTTGTGTTTTTTTCCTTATGAAGGAAGTAGTCGATCTCATAGGCTAAAGTATAGAGATACTTAAACAAACGTGTGGGTGCTTGTTAGAGAACAAGTTCAATGAATAGACCCAATGTGAGAAATGCATTAGGAACATTCCTTGTACGTCTATGGAATTCTCATTATGATGATTGTATAAGTAACTCTTTGATTTGAGGCCATCAAAGTTATCTTATATGTGGATTGCTATGTTTTGATACTACTTATGATCTATTTAATCATGGGTCATTTAATCGATAGTCATTGGATTTAACATGAACTATATGGAGGTAGTTAAGTGATCAAGATAGGATTCATTACCCTAAAGTAATTAAGGATAATTTTTATTGTTCTCGATTAATATTGATTCGGAAAATCCTTGGTCAAGGTGGAATGATATTTTGTAAATAGTTTACAAATATTATTAATTGAATCAATAGCTAATGACAGAGAACTAATATGATTAGAATCAAATAGAGTAGACATTAATTCCATGCTTTATATCTAATTGGAACATTGGTTGATGAAAGGATTGAATTATACAGAAAAATCATGCAAGGAAAAAGGTTAGTCAAAACAAATTTGACATTCCTAAATATTTGGGTGGTCATGATGCATTACTAGACGCCAATCTTGATCTATGATTATAAATTGTTTAATTGGAGAATTAAAGATAAATTAAAAGGAGTTTTAATTT
>JAOQML010145359.1:0-15006 GCA_027568935.1 Erythroxylum urbanii | reverse complement strand
TTATGAAAAAAACAGAAACAGAAAACAAAAACCACTCTTTATGGTTTTCATAATTTTTGAAAACAGGAAGAAACCAAAACCAAAAACAGAAACTGAAAACTCAATCAAACAAGTTTTTTTTACTGAATTTGAAAACAAAAACAAAAAACCAAAAACAAAAATGGAAACAAACACCCCCTTAGAAATCCAAATAAACAGCTAAGGCAATGAAAGAAATAAAGGGAAAAGAAGGAAAACTAGTTGGAGTCTTGAATTTGAAATCCGAAATTTCTTTGAAGCTCTTCTTGATGTCTCCTCTTAATCTTCTTTGATATAGTGGCTGCTACTTCTTTTTGGTGTTTTTCATATTCTTAAATAGTTTTTTAGGATTCTAGGGTTGTGTGTAAGGTTTCTTTAATTTGTTTATTTCTAAAAATAGCCCTGAACCCTCAAAACATAAAAAACCTCTATGATGATCATGCCTAGAAAACCTCTATGATGATCGTGACCTTGGAGTTACAACCGTGCTTGCACTGTTTCCCTCTCTGTCATGATCATGCTTAATTATGCACGATCGTGACACCTTCAAGCTCCCTCTATCTTCTTCATTCTTTAATTTCCTAATTTCCAGCACTCGTAATTACATTAAATACCTCGTAAAACATAAAATTAAGATTTAATTCTTGATCTAAACTAACCAAACACTTAGAATACATACAAACATTAACAATAACATAATTTTAAGTCTATACACATGATAATCATCTAGAAATACTTAAAAACATACTTATACATCTAGCAAAACATAATATAATCTACACCTATCATATGCTATTGGATATTTATTAAAAAAAACTGCTTATAGAGTTAATATTTTGTTTTCTATCATCATTTTTCACACTAGCCTTGTTAATCTATTAATGGCTTACTATACGAACTAATTGGGAGCTGGGTTCAGAGCAAATCAATAGAGTGCCAATTATGCTTATGTATAAGGATATAATGCATATGCTTACGTATAAGGATAGGATTGCTCATGATCCATTATTATATGCATAAAATGTATAAGTTGGTTATCCATAATATTGACAGCAGGTATGGTTTTTTTAATCTAATTTAAGAAATTTATCTGTATGTTGATTATATATTTTTGAATTTTGTAACATTCTAATTTCAAAAAATATGTCGCTTTCATTACAATTTAGTATGGATGAAATATTCTTAGTTAAAGAGTGACATGGTTTTTGTTTAGCATTCATTACCTAACCTGCTTGAACTAATAAATTTTCACCCCTAATTGCACTCTACAATTGAGTGGCATACATCCTACAGATCTAACATAATAGCTGCTTTCAATATTGTTGGAAAAGACAAAATAAGCTATATTAACTCGATAATTATTTTATCAAAACTTGCTACATTTTCTCAGTGGTACGGTTGAAGGTTGAAGGTGTTCAAGATATGACAGGTGTTCAAAACATGATATGTGATAGGTACTTTTCCAAATTTTATATTAAAACCTTTTATCTTGCAAGTATACGATTGGAAATCACAGTATAGATAGGTATCATCCCACAGGGATCGGTTAGTCACTGAAATGATCCAAATTTTGTTTTGTTCAAAAAACTCAAATAATTAGATTGAAAGATCCAAAATATAAAAATTAAGTCATACATACACATTCTAGGTTTGTCACAAAAGTAAGAACACAAATTTAGAAAATGGTGAATCAAGTATCAATTTAACAACTTAGGATTGTTATTACCTAACTATGTATTCTCTCGCTTTAGCAATGTTCATTATGTTTAGTCCAAAATTTCCTAATGTTCTGGTTCTTTCACTCTCATTACTTAAACCAAATAAGCTCTGTTTAATGAAGTAAATGAATTATGTAAGCTCTCACTTCCCATTTTTCACATAACCATTAAAAGGATATGAATATATTTTTGGATAGTCACTTTTTCATTCAATATCTCTCTCCAAATGGCAAGATAACTTGATATATGGAGTATTCTTGGTGTAAGCTTACTCTCATAACACTTACTAACATATTTCTTAACTCTATATCTCTATGTGAGCTAAGTATGGACAATCATTGTAACCTCCTATTACCCCATGTTAAAGGTTAGAACCCTAGAATATTGTACACGAGAGATTATTGAGAAGTTAGAAAATACATTTATGCTCATACATAATATAACATACACACACATGTGAATATTAATTTTTGCACGCATTAACATGATTGTACATACATTCATTGACATTTTCCGTGTATAATTGATTTTAATGTGATTATAATGTGAATTGTGATTTATATGTATTGAAAATTGAATTGGTGTGTATAAGTATTGATTTAGGATTTTTGGTGAAATTTAGGAAATTTATGAAATTTTGGGTATTTTTAGACTAGGAAAAATATCAAGTGACAGGACAATTGATTTATGGTAGTAGAAATAAAAGTCAAATGGTAGTGAAAATTTTAATAAATGACTTTAGGAATTATTGGTATGCGTAATTGAAAATTTGGAGACAATTGGCTTAGAAATTAGAAATAAATGGACTAGTTATTAAAAAGTGGTCCAAATGGGACCATAGGAAGGTAACAAGTGGCAGTGACAAATGTCACTACCACTCCCCCCATATCCTATACGATATTTACTAGTGAAAGATAAGTATTTTATTGGCTTTCACTTGCTATCTTCTTTCACCTTATTCGTAACTTTCTTTTTCTATCCTTCTTCACGATTTTTGATTTATCAAGTTTTCATCAACATTACACCTTGTTTTCATCTATCAATTGTTACTCCCATCTTGCTCTCTCCTTCATTTCTCACTAAAGACTCAACCCTGCCACTTTTGAATGATGATGCATATGCGAGAGAAGAAAGCTAGGGTTAAGTGAGATCTTGAAAAGTTTGAAGCTTTTATCAAGTAAGTTATGCTTTGATCTTTATGGGTAGTCATAACTGAAACTAATATGATGGATGATTGGAGATTGATGATTTGATCATGAAATTTTATATATGTTTTAACGTGGGTGTAATGATGAAGAAATTATGTTCTAAATTTTAGTGTGTAAATGTTGTTAATGAGTTGTCTAATAAAAAGCAATTATGATGATAGATTAAGGGATCAATGATTATGAAAATGGTACTAGAAAGAGTGTTGAAAGTTGAAAAATGAAGAGGTGCGATGATGTTCTACATTTTAGTGTGATAATGAAAGTTAAGAAGTGATGAATGAATTTATGTGTTGTGTCCTTGTTTTGAGAGTACGAAAATCCTAAAAATAGGCTTTTTTTGGATGAACTAGAATGAGAACTTAAGGTATAAGAAAGGATGTTGGAGTAATATTCTTGAAGTGAGAATTAGGTATAATAATGATGGATTGATGAAATGATTTGTTTTTGTATGATTTATGACCTTGTGTGACTTGTTTTGTAAATGTTTTACTTGAGTAATTGAGGTAGAAGTGAAGAGGTTACAGATTCGAAATGATGAATTTTGGAAATTGAATTGTTTGATGCTTATGAATGAGATATAGTATGGAAGGAGATAGGATTTCACGAATGATGAGATTTAGTTGAAAATGATGAATCAAATAAGTAGAGGTTTGAGAGTTTAATGCCATCAAAATGGTAGTTGAATTAGTATGAAATGATGTTGTATTAGAGGAAGTGAATTTTTAAAAATTTGGTGTGAAATTGATGTTAGAATATATGTTGAATTGTGTGAAAGGAGGAAGAAAGTGCAAGGCATAATTATGGCTTCACCCCACAATTGTGGCCTGGCCAAAAAATGTTTCTGTCGTGATTGTGGCAGGAGCACCACGATCATAGCCAGCTCTAAAAGTTTCCATCACGATCGGGGTAGGAACATCAAGATCGTGGCCAGACTTATAGAGAAAAAGAGTTGTCTTTTGATGTTGTTTGAACCTAATAATGTTAGAGTACTTCTTTATAGTGTAGTTAGGCTTGAAATAGATCTCAAATGACCCTATTTGATGGTGAATTAGGTGATTAAAGTGAGTAAAGTGTTTTAGGTAATAAAGAATAATTGATAGATGATGTTAATTGATTATGAGATGTGAACTAAGAAAATGTACCTGGGATTTTCATTGAGCATGCATTGTACATAACACAAAACATATGCGCATAAATGAGTACTTATGTGATTGTGCATTGTTGTAATGTGTGTAAATGTGTATTGCATAATATAAAAGAGCAGATAGAGCGACTGCATCCAGACGTTGCCGGGACCTCAAAGCAATAAGCTATCTGGAGCAAACTGTGAGTAACCTAAGATGGTCTCACCTTGATTATTTGTTTGTTTAAACTCTGTATTGAATTATTATGTGATGTGTGTGTATTGATTCTGGACATTAAATGTCTGAGACATTTGATGCTTGAATAACATATTGGAAGTGCTCATTGAATGTGAATTTGATTGAATAAGTGATTCTTAACTTAAATGTTGAATGTTGGACTAAGGTCTCATGACAAATGTGAATGAGATTGTCATAGTAAATATGAATGTGTAAGACTGAGCACAGTTGATTGACTGACTATATATGATGCATTTCATTTCATGAATGCATGACAATATAAAGGCTGTTGTGATCAGAGTCTCCTGTGAAAAAGAGTTTAAAGCTCAGAAGAGCATCTGGCTCACTATGTAAACTGAGCCCTGTATTCCCAACGGATAAGGGACAGTTATAAATGAGCACAGTATCCATAATGGATACGAGACAGTGAAAAGGCACTCAGTCACAATAACATACTAAACAAATGTGAGTCTCACGAACATTGGATATACATTTGTTATTTATGTTTTGAATGATTGCAATGTATTATTGAATTGTGTTGAATGAAAAATGTGAAAATTCTGAACCAAGTGTTTTACGATGTTACATGATGATAAATGAAATGATGTGAAGTATGCGATAATATGAATTGATGTGTTATGTGATATAAGTGAACCATTGAGGATGGTTAACTTACTGAGTTCGTAAAACTCACCAAAATTACAATGTTGACATTTTAGAAGATATCTAGTACTGCTTTTGGATAGAAGACATGACTTAAAGGTCTGTCAACTGGAATTGAAGGATTAGATAAACTTTTTGTATAATTCCTCATATATGTAGCATATTTTGTAGACAAAACTGTATACTCTAATAGGTCGTTGATATTGTATATACATGGATGTTTTATGTAATACTACATTGTATATCTTGGTCTATGAAATGAGATGAGGAATTTAGGTTTTAGACATTGTGATAATTATGTTTTAAAATTATGATGCCATGAGTTAAGTGAAAGTGATATAGTTAGTGCGCTGCTTTCATCGGGCATGTGCTCGAATGTCTGATGGACGTACGGGCACAAACTTCTGATGGGAGTATAGTCCTATAGCCATATACCATAAACATCAAACAACATCAAACACATCTATAACATTGAATAAATTGAATTCCTACATAGTTTAGGCAATAACAACCTTAATAACTACTCATAAATCCATCAAAATCTCATCCAACATGTTCATGACATATCCATACGTCATTCTCAATCAACAAAATAGAAAAAAGAATCAAGAAAAGAGAATTAATCACTTAATCATGCCTAAAACATATGCAATTAATACCAACATAATGTAAGAAAAAGACGTTCAACAATTCCATGCAAAATTCATGCAAAAGCTAATCTTAAAGACCTAATTAAAACACATTCATGCATATTCACATACATTCATACATAATCATGCAATTATATGAAATTAAGACAAAACATAATCTAAACAAGTTAACAACAATCAATTTATCGCAATTAACTAGCAAATTATCCTAAGAAAAGTATGTACAAATGCCACCTATCAATATGTTATTCAAGACGTTACTTGTCCTGGATTATGATGGAAATGAAGAGGAAAGTGAGAGTATTAATTCTATCTTCTAGCCTTATTCTATCACTTCTTGTATATACAATAATTTAATTTTAATACTTTTTCTCAAATTACATAATAGATGAAGATGCAATTGATGAGTGATTATGTTGTGGATGGTGAAGTTATAGGGCGTTTGCTTTAATTAGAACCAAATACTTAATGTATCAATTGTCTTAAAGTACTTTAGTTGATCTTAACCAATCTTGTTATTTGTTACAGTTTTATGGACTTGGACAATACTAGGTAGTCATTCCAGTTATGCTGGAATGTTTTTGTAATCTGAGCATCTTTGTGAGTATTTCAGATATATTCTAATTTGTGAAGTGATCTCTTTATTTATTTGTTTTGTTTATAAGAATTGCACAAACTATCATTAATATCTTGTATAAGAACAAAGGAGCATCCTTTAATGTTATATTAGTTTTATTGGTACAATTTGATGATATTTATATAATTTTACTTTATACATGGAATGTTAGACATTTTGAATTAATAATATTTCTTTAGGATTTAATTTTATAATAATAACCAAATAATTCATAATAAAAATATGTTGATACATTATATGCAAAACGTATTGCTTAATATCATGGATTAAAAGTTTTTCCTTACAAACTTGAAAAATGTAGTTAAAACTTTTTACGTATGAAATAAAAAATAGCAAATAACATATAACTACATTATAGAAAACTTAACAAATAATATATCACTACATTAAAAAATGTAGCAAATAACATATCGCTATGTTATAAAAAGCATAGTAAATACTATTTAGCGACGAAGGATAAAAATGTGGTCGAAAACTATTAACTACATTTTTTTGGCAATCATTTGGCACCAAATCTTTTTCCTACCAACTTCAACTTATATTTGATATTAGGTATATTTTTTTAGAGCTTTAGGTATGAAATCATTTCGTAGTTAACGCTTTTTGTCTATAATTTTCAACTATGGGAAATTGACAATGCTTCATGTAACAAAATAAAAAGATCACAAATAACTATAGGGTATGTTTTTGGAACAATTGGTTAAATTTTTTTTGTATCCTATTATTTAATTTTGTTGTAGTGTCTTGTTATAAAACTAGGATTTCATTACACAATTGATGTGATTTTTAATGCATTTAGATATGAAAATTCCAACTTATATATCAAACTGATCATAATTATAAATTAGACAATGTTATGGTTTTAACAAAGTAGGGATTGTATCTATTACATAGTAAAAAAGTAGATTCAAACTAAACTATTAAAATTTGTTTTCTAGTAAAGTTCAGTAGATATGTAATACTATTGTAAAAGCTAACAAGATTGAACACACCATTTGACTCATCAAATAGTGTATCCTGATTATGTTGTATGTTGGTTATTGCATGTATTTGATAGTTTACTTAGCATAATCCAAAAGTAACAACTATAAATTATATTATTATAAAAAGTTAGTGTCAACATAATAAGAAAGGTTTAAAAACTTACGATGGAGTTCAAATTCAAATAGTTCAACTAAATAAGAAAGAAAACGTTAAAGATGAATCTAAATATAATAGGCTCAAAACTTCATTTATGTTAAGCTCAAATATGATTAAAAAATCTTAAATTTAAAATCTTTTAATTTAAATTCAGATCATATCCTTTATTTTGTAACTTTATATTAATTAACTACTGGATTTGATTGCTTCACATTTTAATAAACATTAAAATATGAAGTCCAAAATTAGGAAAAGTCTCTGGAACGTAGAGGTCTTAAGTAAAATGAAGGATTTTTCCTAAAAGGAAATCCTAGGAGAAATTCATATGAAATTCCAATTAGTTGAAAGATGTTTGATTTTACATAATATGGCTTTTCCATTATGCAAAGATTACAAAGAATTTCTGGTTCATGTTCTAAAATATCATTTCATTTTAAAAAGCTTATAGTTTAAATTACACTAAGAATTAGAATTGTATTTTTGTAACTAAAAATACTAGCAGTTTGGGTCCTCAAGGTCCAAGGATGAATTTAAGAAATTTTGACATATCTGAACACTCTTAAAAAGTTCAAGCTTTTTAGTTAGGTTGGATTTAGCCTTTCCTAGCCTAAGCCTTGCCTGTGCCACCTATAATAAAGTCTCCAAAAAGTATAATACAAGAGAATATTTTTGGCTACAAGTCTTCTCATTTAGTGGATGTCCATATCAATTGTAAGAAATGTTACAAATGTCACTAGCAAAAGGGTGCCATATCTAAAAGAGCCATTATTTTGTTAATGTATAATTTACTAAAAAAATATTACAAAAATGCTAGGAAGAAATCAATATTGGTGTGATTTTCAAGAACACAGTATCTACTAACTCGTCTTAAATATGATGAAAGGTGATGAATCCAAGTTATGCTATCTAAAACAAAAGAGGAGATAGACTGGCTATTACTAAAAATATTAGAGTTAACAGTGGCTATATATTTTTCTTTGTTGGGTTATTTCTTTGTGCTCGAAACATAACTAAATCTCAAATTTATTTGTAGGCTTAACCTAAGTCCAAGATCAAGTTTGATCAAATTGAATTTAGCTCATTGATTTCAAGTCATGTTGAGCTAGATCAATTTCAGCTTAGGTACTTTTTCATCTTTAACTATAACCTTATTTGCATCTTAGGTGGACTAAGTTTTTAATTTGGGGGATGTCAATAATATAAAATAGTTCATCATTATAAATTGGTATCTATAATATCACCAAAATCAATTGGTATCAAAATGTATGGAATAGTACCTTACAAAATTTTGGAGAAACTTTATTCTTTGATGAAGGATTGCAATAATCCAAAAAAGCAAGAATCAAAGGACTGTGAATCTCGACACCCTCTTATATGGATTAGAGCTCTCATTAATTACTTGAAGCTGAATGCTGAAAGTATATAGAATGAAAAATTTAAATTAAGTGGTTTGTAGTGTAGTTATTTAGGATTGGTAAGGTAGTTTGGTGGCTACATCTTACATCCAATGCCCTTTCCTTCTCTCTCTAAATATGATTGTCTCATTATAACTACCTAAAGGGATAAAATTGCTAAAACCACTTTATATCCAAAGAGTGTCGTGGAAAGTTACTCCTTAATTGTGATATTTGTTACTAATATTTGTTTATTATCTTATGCAAATTTTAAAGGTATTATTGATTATATTAAATATAAAGTGAGGGAACTTAAAAACATTGAAATTAGACATATTAAAAAGGAAGTAAACAATATGGCACAAACAATAGCTTTACATTTTTTATAGTGTATCAGTTAGTGAATTTTAGTTTTATGACTTTTCTATATGGATGTACCAACTTACATTTTCAAATCTTGCTTAATAGATATATCTTTCCTTTTGGAAATTGAAATGAGCTATAAATTCCTCAAAAGGATAACCAAGTTTACAAAATGGAACAACTAATTAAATGTATAAGACGATATAACTTTTAGATCGAAGTAAGATTTTATTCCAAGAATAATGACGTTTATTAGTAGTTGGTAAAGAAAGGTGCTAGCCATACCAAGTTCTAATTCCTTCCTAAGGGCTTGCTCATTCTCCCATTTAGGCCTTTAGCTATTAAGTTGTACTTAATCCAATTAGTGATTGTAAAGTATATACCCTAGCTATTTAGTTGCTTGTTCTTGAAAATGCTTGTTTTTCTTTTCTTTTCATATGGAATAGGTGGTGTAACTGAACATTATCTTTAAGAGTGATAAGTCATGCTTCTTTAATATCACATTGTAGATTACAAAAAGTTAATATTTTTTTTGCTAAACCATGGATATTTATTTGCAATTAAAAATATATAATCAAGTGTTTCATTGTCTTATTAGCATAATAAGCATATACATTTTATATTTTCAATTGAGAAAAGTCCATATTTTGTTCCTAGTTTTCCCTTCATTGCAAGCTATAACATGAATGAATTTTTTAATTTAATTTTTGTGTAACACCAAGCCATTATAAAGGATAAAATTAGTAAGGAGGTTTGAATATTTCCAAGTAAGAGGAGGTAGTCAAACTTTTAGAGTTGTGTCTAGTTTAGATGAATGAGTCTTCTTTGTTTTGGTTTTGGAGATATTTTGGCATTATAATTATAATTATTAAGTAATTATTTTAGGAAATTTATTTTTAGTGTTTGAGTATTAAATATAATTAATAAAATATATAAAAATAAATCAATAACGTTAAACGTTAATTGGAACATCCAATGAATTGCAAGAGTATGATTGTTACCACGAATGATCTTGTCGATCTTGATTCTTATCTACGAAATTCGCACAAAGATTCAAACCACAAACTTGAATCTGCAATGCAAAACCTGGGGCTGTGTAGGAAGTTGATGGCAAATTGATGTGGTTGTTTTTTGGGCAATTCAATTCACTCATATGTGAAGAATTCATCGGCTTTGGGAAGTGATATCACTCGAGATGTCATCACCCATGTGACATAGACGTGAATGTGCCTATAGATATGCCATGAGTTATGGCACCCTAATCATGAGTTACGCACGTTTAGCTGAAGAACTAGCATCTTCTCGTTGAACACCGTACTTATATACAGAACATATGCTTGGTTCTTGATAAGCAAGTGATGGAGCTTGGACGGAGTTGACTTTGATTTGTTCAGCTGTTCTACCCATTTGCTGTTATTAGTTAGTTGAGGTTTGAAATGAAGCATTTTGGTCTATAAACAAAAGCCATTTCATACGCAACTTGCATCCCAGTTGTACTGTAACGTAGTACGGCCATGTTACCAACTTTACAATCAACATTATTATTATTATTATTATATATGTTGCTATGCAGACAAATTGCAGATAACTTGAACTTACGCATCATGGCATGTGGAGAGGCTCGGATTTAGTTTGCTAAAACTAGAACCGTTAGGTCGATTTAAACAACGGCAAGGGAAAATCAGGTGACCGTCACCTTCAAAGACTGATCATCCTTGTAAAGCTATTAATATTCTGATAACGAAATGTGCATAGTCAACGGACTTGCAATCATGGTTTTCTATTGCACGAAAATATTTTAATGAGCTTGACAAAATCATAGCAGCATAGTACGATATTGGCAGTGACTATAAATAGATAGGATATCTTGGCATCTCAACTATCAAACTATCTTTCAATCTTGTCCAAAACTATATTTTTCACACCTTTATGGCGAGACTTTACGTGTTCAGTAACGTCATTCTATGCATTGTACTGATTGTCACAAGCCTCGAGTTAGTGTCAGGGGCTTGGCTGCGAGCTCATGCAACTTTTTACGGTGGTAGTGATGCTTCTGGTACAACGGGTAAGCAATGAAGCATATTAAAAGTCCTTCTCTGCAATTTCTGTCAAGTGATCAGCGCTAACTGTGTTGGTCTTATAGGTGGCGCTTGTGGGTATGGAAATCTCCATACAGATGGCTATGGAATCAAAACGGCTGCACTCAGCACGGCTCTGTTTAACAATGGCAAGTCATGTGGTGGGTGCTATCTGATAGTCTGCGATGCAACCCAGGTCCCTCAGTGGTGCCTCAAGGGTACATCCATTACAATCACTGCTACAAATTTCTGTCCACCAAATTACGCTCTCCCTAGTGACAACGGAGGCTGGTGCAATCCTCCAAGAACACACTTCGACATGTCTCAACCTGCCTTCCAGACTATTGCCAAGTACAAGGCAGGAATTGTACCTGTTCTGTACAGGAAGTATGTTCACTAATTATACCCACTTGTAACTTCTTATCTTAATAATCAGATTGATGATTTAAGTTTTTTATGGTGACAGAGTGAGATGCAAGAGAAGTGGTGGCCTCAGATTCACCATCAATGGAAGGGATTACTTTGAGCTGGTGCTCATATCAAATGTGGGTGGAGCTGGAGAGATCTCCCAAGTTTGGATCAAAGGATCTAAATCAAATAGATGGGAAGCTATGACAAGGAACTGGGGTGTCAATTGGCAGAGCCTAAGCTATCTCAATGGTCAGAGCTTGTCGTTTAGAGTCCAAACTAGTGATGGAAAGATCCGTACAGCACTTAACGTAGCTCCTTCTAATTGGCGTTTTGGTCAATCCTTCAAAAGCAATGTCCAATTCTAAGTCACGTAGATGCCTATTCTTCTTTCCTTTTCCCCCGGCGTTTTTGCTGAAGGAAGTTTAAGATTAGAAATTCCTCATTGATGGCGTGTGTGGCTTTGGGATCATACCTGAGCAATAAACTCTCGAGTCATTTGTATGATTACACTGTAATTAAATAAACGTACGTATAAGCCTGGCTGTGGCTCAGCACTTCTGAATGAAGCCCACCAGATTACATCTTCTACAATGCACTTTTAACTTGCTATAAAAGATTCGCTCTGTTTTTTTTTTTAATAAAAAAGATCCGTACAAATATAATTGAGGTTTTGCTACTTCTACAAAACAAATTTGACATTCTCTTTTGTTTCTGTACAGAACCAAGGGCCAGTGCCCTTGTGTTGTTTGGTAATGGCCGTGAAGTACACGGGACCACTTCATGCAAACACAATGGCTTGCAACCTGCAAGACCACCAGACGATTCATAAAATAAGCAGAAGCTGCTGTTGCCCAAGTATCATAACGAAAGCTACGATGAGAATAGCGATTTTAAGGTCCTAGTTTCTAAAACCAATTCACATGTGAACTAAGATTAACATGCGTTCTGGTCTGATTCTAAACATTCTAGGTTCCCAAGAACAAAAATGAATTCCGAATAATTTTATCTGCATATATAATAACCACACAAGGAACTAAGATTCATGAATGAATGTTACAACGAGATGGCATCATAGTCTCAGTGAAACTCGTGGACATAAAAGTTATAACCCTCGACGACAAATGTTTGCATATGGAATTCAATAACGTTAAAAAGTATCCTTTTACACAATTTCGAACATCCATCTTATCAAGTTAGATTGCACTTTTAACTGCAAAATGAGACTCTTGACTTTTGAAAACCTCGATACAAAACCATGCAAGTTTATGACTGACATAAAGAGGTTGAATCAGAAGAAAGCCCACCAGAGCATTACCCTTTTGCAATGCTGAAAAGTCACATTGCTGCAGCACCTACAATTGACCACCGCAACCATGATCGGAGTTTTACCTAAAAGGAAATATTGAACCTGTGAAATGCATCTTATCTGCGCATCACCCGGTGTCGCTCTCGTTTGCGGAAACGCTCTAGCATGAACTCATCAGTTGCAGCTTGTCTACGTGCTGCTGCATCAGTGTTGCTATCAGCAGGTTTTGGTGCAGCATTATCATCCTGTAAACTTTTCTCCTTGTACAACTCAGGATGGTCTGCATGTAACAGAATGTGGTGAGGAAAGGAAAGCAGATTGAGAGGACAAGAAGAAAGGACACCTGTGGGAAACAGAGAGCTCGTATGGTAAAAGAATGAACCAAGTGAGCCCATTGAAGGAAGCCTCTTGAACAGAAGGGTGACATATTTCTAAGCAGTTTAGAATCTCTAGAGAGACTGG
Organism: Erythroxylum urbanii; assembly: GCA_027568935.1. Taxonomy (NCBI): domain Eukaryota; kingdom Viridiplantae; phylum Streptophyta; class Magnoliopsida; order Malpighiales; family Erythroxylaceae; genus Erythroxylum; species Erythroxylum urbanii. Next base: position 1,597 of record JAOQML010145359.1, on the reverse strand, counting down.
ACATAAATTAATCGGGAAATCAGATAAAAAAATATGATGTAGGAAAAAAAAATGGAAGTAACCTCTCCGCAGTTTCTCAGCATAATCCCTTCCACGTTGGAAATAGTCTGCACTGTAACTTGAAGGAATGCTGAATTCTGATTTTGCACGGCCCATCAACCTTCTCTCCTGCAAAAGCTTTTTTGCTGCCTCAGTTTCCTCAATATTTTTTAGTTTGTATCTGAAACCATGAAAACAAGTAAAGGCAACTCATCAAAATGGAAGTCTTACCGCCACACTTTTCAACCACGTAAATGCAACTGCAATAAGCCGTAATACAAAGTACAATTTATCACAAATGACAGCAAAATGGCATACTCAATGGGTAGCTGAACCTCTGCAATCCCAGTAGTCCACTGAGTAGAGCTTTCCTCAGAGTTTCGCCTTTTCACCTGGCACGATGCCAATAAGAAGTTTCAAGAAACAGCCACATGGCACAACAAATGAATAAGAGGAATGCAAAAACTTGTCGAGGAAAATCAGCACCTACAGGTGATACATAATAGTTTGAAGGGAAAGAGGGATTCACATGTACTATGTTTAAGGGCGCACAACCACTTTGTGTATTAAGAAGATGAATGTCATAAAAACCAAAGGACTCACTTTTAGATGCTCAGGGATTTTGTACAATTCATCTTCTGCACTCTGTAACTCATTCTCAGCCCGACTCGTCTTATCAACGGTTTTCCCTCTTTTCTTCGCCAACTCTTGTTCAACATACTTCACCCTAAGCACAAAACACCATGTTTCAACATAAACAAACATTCTGCTTTCATTTGGAGCAAAAAGTTCACATTCCATAACTACGAAACCTGTTGACTAATCAAAACGATAAGCAAAATAGTGGACCAAATTAACAACATTAAAAGAAACAAACAGATAAAACAGGTACAGCAAAAATTTACATGTTGGGGTCTTCATCCATAACAGCAGTTTCTTGAGCAAACGTGTCTTGAAGAACCAATTCATCTTTCTCGCCATCTCCGTCGTTCTTTTCGCTTACTTTCACGGTCGTGCCTCCTCTCAAAACCGTCGAAACTGCAGGAATTCCCAATTTTCTCTCTCTCTGTTTCTGCAGGAACTTAACCTCCTCCAACGCCAATCTAAGATTATTATCCAATGATTCACAGTTCATGTAGTTAAAAGTTTACACATTGCATGCGAACCTATAGTCAAAAGAAAGCAAAACCCTAACTATTGAATTTCGGTAATTAGTATTCAAGTAGTTAACAGTCAAGAAAGCTACCTCCTCTCTTCTTCGTCATCGGATGCTCTACTATTGCTTAGATCGTCTTCTTCGATTGTTCTTTTCCTGAAATTCTTCTTTTTCTTCATTGGATAACCAAAATCAAATTCCCGATAAAGCTCACCAGCGATTCTCGAGAATTTTGAAATTACAGCTGTTTAGCGAAACGTCGCGTTTCAACGAACTATATGTACCAGTATTAGGAGATTTTTTTATTTTTGATTTTGATTTTTTATTTTTGTTTTCAAATTTATAAAAAGTAGTTTTTGTTTCGATTTCTGTTTTTTTATAATATGGTTTACTATCCTTTTT
>JAOQML010145300.1:0-15017 GCA_027568935.1 Erythroxylum urbanii | reverse complement strand
CAAACAACCTGTGCACTTGCGGTATTATTAAGGTTAAAATACTAAAATTTAGCATACGTAAACCAGCGATCATAATTGTAGATGATCAAAGAGAAATTTTGGCACTAAAATTAAAGTGGACTCTAACAGTAAAAAATTTATCTTTAATTCCTCTATTATACATTAATGGAAACCAAAAAAAATATAAGTAAACATTCAAAATTTCCCTAAGAAGTTAGAAGCAGTTAAACTTAAATTTTAAAAATAAGCAGGTGGCATTACTCACTAATATTCAAGGCCTACCTTCATATTTCTACTTTAAGGCATGCTCTTTAAAGTAGGTGGTTTTTGACCCAAAAAGATTGGACTCTTTTCTTGGATTGCAAAATGGAGGAAGTAGTTAGCTAGGTTCATTGCATGGGCCTCTTAATATTAGTACAAAAGTTGTTTCAGTCATGCCTGAGGCTACTCGAAGTAATTCTAAGCTGGGCAAAGATGTCTTATGCAGACTTTTAGAAGTCCTTTTTGCTTCCATAATTGTACCCTCCTTCACCGACAAATGATGTGGGGCATCCACATAATTGATGTTTCTTTAGATATAGATGCCTATGTTGAGACAAACCATTTTTTTTTAATAATGATATGCTTGAAGATGGAGAAAGTGACCTACTATGTCATTGATGCAAAAATAATGTCTACTTTCTTACACTAAGCTTTTTATTTTTTATGTCCATTTTCTTTTGGAATTATATAAGGGTTTTTAGCTTTAAGTTTCAACGCAATGTTAGAGAACTTAATAGAATGCAAAAAGTAGATGTGTTGATCTTAGTTAAACTAAGAGTAAGCTAGGAAACAACTAACAAGATAATTCATAATCTCTGTTTCAAGGGGCATATAAATATTGATGCAAGGTGCTTTCTAGTGGGATTTGGGTGCTATGGAATTTTTCATATAGATATGTTGATGTGTTTGAAAAGAGTGACTATTTTATTTTCTGCTTATAATTGATGGTAAAGGGCTCTGTTGAGCTCTTACTACAATGTATGCTAGTCCAGCTTCTTCAGTTCATGAATTTTTCTCGTGTTATCATAAAGAATTTTCTTAATTCAATGTTCTTTCCTAGTTACTCATTGGTGATATTAATCAAGTTTTTTTGGTTAAAGATATATAAGTTGTATTTTTGGAGCCAACTAAATGTTTGGAACAATTTTGTAAGGTTGTTTATTATAAACAACTTATCTCTCTGGATGCTAGAGGTTGTAAGTTTACATGGACTAATAATCAATCTGCGTAAGGACTTAATGGAGGCTATATTTTGTAGATGTATTGTCCAAAATCTTCCTACAGCACATAGTGATCGTTGCCCGGTCTTGGTTTCCTTACTGAAGAGTGTTTTCATGAATAAAAAGACTAGGCCTTTTATTTTTGAATTAACTTGGCTATCATATGATTCTTTTGCTAAAGTGTTGAAGTCATCTTTGAAGGAGGATAATAACCTTTGACATTCCTTTAGACTACTTTGGTTAATTGGAATAGAAGTGTGTTTGGTAATATTTTTAAAAGGAAATCTTCTAAGTAGGTTGGGTAGGTTGTGGTGAGCTTTGGAATATTTTTCTAATCCTTCTATATTAAAATAAAGAAAGATTTGACAAGGGATTATAATGTTATGTTGGCCTAAGAAGAATTAATTTGGTTTCAGAAATCAAGATCAAACTAGATATAGATTAAGACCATAATTCTAAGTTTTTTCATACCATAACTCTTATGCAACATAATTGGAATAAGATCCTAGCTCTCAAATATGATAAAGGGGAATAGATTTTGGATGCTAAAATAGTCAAGCATCTATTTATTCTCACTTTTAATATATGTACACGGAGGAACAAGTAAATTTGGATTATGATTGACTTTATCTAAAATCTCGACTTCCTTTGAATGACTATGAGCTACTTCAACTTTCTTATATCCTACAGAAGGATGAGATATTTTAGCCTTTGAAAATGATAGCACCATTTAAATATTTGGATTCAAATAGTTTTGGGTAGTTTCCATCAGTCTAATTGGAAGGTTATTGTAAATTCTATTTGTCATTTTATGTAGAATTTTTTTAATGGTAATTTTGATAAGGCGTTAAATAGGGTCTTGGTAGTTCTTATTTTAAAAGTCGATAACTCTAAGAAAGTGTCTAAGTTTTGACCCATCTCTCTTTGTAATGTCCTAATTAAATTATTATCTAAAATTCCAATAGAATGGAAACGACCAATATTGAAGGAATTGATTTCTCCAACTCATAATATTTTTATTCAAGGTTATGGTACTTTTGATAATATAATTGTCGTGTAAGAGGCAATCCGCCCTCTTTTTAAGAAAAAAGGAAGATGTGGAAGCATGATTATGAAAATTGACTTAAAGAAGGCATATGATTGTATCATTTAAAATTATCTGTGGTGGGTTTTTATGGACTTAGGTGCCTTTAATTATGTTTTCTATTACTTACACTTAAATAAATTTTATGTGGAATGGATAAATGACAAGGTATTTTAAACCATCAAACTCTTATCCTCATATTTATTCTTTACTTATAGAAGCTCTTAGGTATGATTCATATGGTAGTTGCAAGTGCTACTTGGAAACCAGTTTCACTATCCAAAGATGGGCCACTATTGTCGCATATATTCTTTTTTGATGATCTAATTTTGATGTGTGAGGCATTCGTGGATCAATGCAATATGATGATGAATTGCCTCAATAGATTTTGTTCTTTTTTGGTGAGAAAGTTAACTTTGCTAAATCTCAATTTTCCACCTTATCAAATGTTCATTCTAATGTCATGAGGGACTTTCAAGCATGCATCAACATGAAACATTGAATAGATCCTGAGTGGTATCTTAGTGTGCCCTTATATACCCATAAAGTCACTAAGCATACATATGACCAGCTAATTAATAAGGTAAAAAATAGGTTGGCTTCATAGAAAGCTAATCAACCTTCTCTTGCATGATTTGTAATATTGATTCAATCAGTGACCAGTACTATTGCTACATATACAATGCAAACCACTAAGCTACCTATTTCTTTTTCCAAGGAGATTAAGACTTTAAACTGAAATTTTTTAGGCTTCTATTTTGGAACAAAAAAATGTCCCTTTAGTAAAGTGGGAGAGTGTTTATTAGGATAGGTGTAAAGCTAGCTTGCACTCTATTTTAAGATAGGCCACTTCTCATTTATGGAGAAGTTAATGGAGCTACAAACTCATTATGGTATGATCATTGGCTAGGGGGAATTACAGTGGCTACAGAATGCAGATTTGAGGTTTCTTAAAAACTTCATAATGAGTTAGTTTGTGACTATTTCCTAATACATGAAATAATTTATCCCTTATTCATTTAATAGAGGGGCGAGGTTGATTGAAACTATTAGATTACATCTCCATATAGTAAGTTTTAAGTTTCTTTTACTTATAAGCTATTTTTAGTTCATAGTCGTATGGATTCAAATTGGAGTAACATATGGAAGCTGTTCTACCACCTTATGTAAAGTTTTTCCTATGGTTAGTTTTACATGGTTGGTTGTATTCAAAGTCAGCCTATTCTATCATAAAATTGCATTAGATGTTGCCTGCCTTTGTTATGGTGTTTTAGAAGAAACCTTGCAATATTCTTTTCATAATTGCCCTACCTCACAATATGTTTGATCTCTGTTTTTTTAAAGGAAAATGGAATTAATATCTAAAGAGAAAGAATACAGAATAGACAAAATGTTAAGGGATTGTAATCTTTACTCTCCTAACCTAACGATGTAAGAATAGATTGCATGGAAATCAAAAGAGATAATCAAACATTCTTGAGTTTAGATATTAAAGGATGATAAAATGTTAGCTGTGCATTGTTGATGTAGATTCTTTACATTTAGGACCTCGCATATATGTCGGATGATGATTAAATGAATGACTTCTTTAGTTAAATTTTAGTCCACAAATTGCCTGTGGTCTTGTTCCCTCCACAGGGTTTATACGCAAGTCCCCAAAGCAAGTATGAATATATATTGAGGAAGTTGGGAATGAGCTGATCTAGCTGATAGGCATTGTACAATTTTTGCTATAGTATTATTGGATCAAACTAGAGACATTGTCTCGTAATCCTCTGCCATATGGGAAGGCTGAAAGGGCAAGTGAAGAAGAGGTTATCTCGCGTTTCTTCATGGAGTTGACACAAGGGGCAAATTCAGCTTACTTGTAGATAAGATAATTTGTCTGCCATATTCATTTCTTTTAGGATAGTGAGCCAAAGAATGAATGAGAGTCGATGAGTAAGTGCCAAATATAACAACAGTAATAGGAAGGGAATTGTAGTTTCTCGTATATTTCTCATCTGTAGCTTTATAATTTATATACAAGTGTCTAACAGTATGTAAAACGGTAAAGACCTATTCTATCGTAACTTCAAAATACACAATCCTTATCTAATAATTCAAATCATTCTTATCCTCTAATAATCTCAACACCCCCACTCAAGTTGGTGCGAAGATATCACGAACACCTAACTTGAACACAACATTTTCAAACGAGCTTCTTGAAACCCCCTTAGTTAATATGTCTACTAACTGATGATTAGAACTAACAAACATAAATGAAATAATCTGCTCATCCAACTTTTCTCTAATGAAGAACCTGTCTATCTCAACATGTTTAGTATGATCGTGTTGCACAGGATTCAAAGAAATTTCAATCACAAATTTATTATCACAGTTAAGTATCATAGGTACATCCAAACCAAAACCAAATTCGTCCATTAATCTCTTCAACCACAATAATTCACAACTACCAAGAGCCATACCTCTAAACTCAGCTTCAACACTTGATCGAGATACTACCGCTTGTTTCTTGCAAAGCCAAAGTCACTAAATTTCCAACCACAAATGTAAAATACCTACACGTAGACCTTCTATCATCTAATGAACCAGCCTAATCTACATCACTATATCCTTCAACTTGCATATGGCCATGACTAGAATAAAGAAGTCCTCTCTCAGGATAAGCCTTTAAGTATCTCAAGATCCTTGTGACTGCTGCTTCATGGGTTTCACGAGGGTCCTGTATAAATTGACTAACAAGATTGACAGCATAGGAAATATCAGGTCTAGTATGTGATAAATATATAAGTTTCCCAACAATCTTCTGATAGCGTCTTTTGTCAACCTAAGGTGCTCCCAAAGATTGACACAGCCTGTGATTTTATTCAATAGGAGTCTCAGTAGGTCGACAATCAAGCATCGCACACTCAACCAATAAGTCTAACACGTACTTCCTTTGAGACAGAAAAATACCATGCTTGGACCGAGCAACCTCAATGCACAAAAAATATCTTAGCTCTCCTAGTTGTTTCATCTCGAACTCCTTTGCTAGATACTTCTGTAAAGACTCTTGTTCTTCCACATCATCACCTGTTAATATCATATCATCGACATATATAATTAGTGCAGTAACTAAATTTCCTTGATGTTTAAGAAATAAGGTATGATCAATACTACTCTGAACATAACCAAAAGCTTTCATTGATTTAGTGAATCGACCAAACCAAGCTTGGGGAGATCGTTTCAGTCCGTATAAAGCTTTATACAGCCTGCATACTTTCTTTGTTCCTGCATACGTCTTTACACCAGGAGGAGGATCCATATATACCTCCTCAACCAAATCTCCATGCAAGAATGCATTTTTTACATCAAATTGAAATAAGGGCCAATTTTTATTTATTGCAATAGACAACAAGACTCTCACAGTGTTTAATTTAACTACAGGTGCAAAGGTCTCCTGGTAATCTATTCCATATAATTGAGTATACCTCTTAGCCACCAAGCGTGCTTTATATCTTTCCACACTACCATCTGCTTGATGTTTAATTACAAAAACCCAACGACACCCCACAATCCTCTTCCCTGTAGGCAAGTCAACTAAATTCCACGTTCCATTGGCTTCTAATGCCCCCAATTCTTCCTCCATAGCCTTAGTCCATTTTGGGTCTTCTAATGTTGTCGGTGCATCACTAGGAATAGAGACAGAGGACACACTAGACACAAATAATGCATAAGAACCATTTAACCTGTGAGTAAAGACAAAATTCACTATAGGATACTTAGCCTCGGACGAAATTTCAGGCTCATATCTAGTTGGTAGTTTCCCTCTATTAGCACAAACAGGTAATTGATAAGTTAAATAGGAAGGAACTTGTACTGGTTCAGACTGATTTGAGATAGCTAAGTCAAGAGGACATACCTCAGAAGGAGACACTAGCTGTGCTGAAGAAGAAGGAGATGTACTGTTTGGATTCTGCTCAGGATCTGTATCTAAACATGGCATTTGTAACTCATCTTGGCTATTAAGTCCAGAAATTTGATCACCTGAATTATTATTATATGCAATACAACTAGGACGTTCATCAAACATCAGATATTATGATTCTATTGACAAATCCTTTACTTCTACGTCATTTCCCCCTGAAGTAAAGGGCTAGATTTATAAAACATTTCATGTTCATTAAAGACAACATCCATAGTAATAAAGACCTTATTAGAAGAGGGGTGATATGCCTTATACCCTTTTTGTTTAGTACCGTAGCCAAGAAAAACACATTTAAGTGAGCGTGGAGTAAGTTGAGTGCGCTGGTGAGTAATAAATGGACATAGGCAACACAACCAAAAATTTTGGGGGGTTGTTGCACTATAGAGGGTAAATCATGATATTTAGAAAGTTCTTATAGAGGAGTTTGATACTGTAAAACACGTGTGGGAGTTCGATTCATCAGGTAAACAGTTGTGGTAATTGCCTCAGTCCAAAAAGTAAGTGGAATATCACTATCAATTAAAAGAGCTCTAATAATGTTTAAAATATGTCTATTTTGATGTTCAGAAATGTCATTCTGCTGAGAAGAGTACACACAAGAAGTTTGATGCTGAATAACCTTTTCTTTAAATAAGTTTTGGACAGTATTTGACATATACTCACTACCATTATCTGATAGAAACATTTTGATCACAGAATGAAATTGAGTCTCAATGAAACAGACAAAATTACAAATTATATCAAAGACCTCACTTTTAGACTTCATAAAAAATAACCAAGTCATTCGAGTCTTATCATCTATAAAAATTATAAACCATCGCATACCATTATGAGAAGGGGTAGGTGAAGGACCCTATATGTTAGTATGAATGAGATTAAATGACAAGGTAGATATAGATTCAAATAATGAAAAAGTAATACGATGATTTTTTGCCAAAACGTAAGTTTCACAAAAGAAATCAGATAACTCAAATCCTTTGAACATGGAAGGAAACAACTATTTCAAATAAGCAAAAGATGGGTGGCCTAAACACCTATGCCATGCCCAAATATTTTTTTTGGTTCAAAGTGAGGACTACTTGGAAGATGATCAACTGAACCAGTCGAATTGGGAAGAGAATCCAAAAAGTACAGCCCATTCTTTTCTTTACCACTGCCATTCGTCTCCAAAGTGCGGTTGTCCTGAAACACACAAGCAACAGACAAAAATGATGCTGTGTAATTATGGGATTTAGTAATTTGGCTAATAGATAAAATGCTGCAATTAAGGTGAGGTACATAAAGTACGTTAATAAGAATAAGAGAACAAGAGATTTTGATTTTACCAATACCCTCAACTTTCGAGGATTCACCATCAGTAGTAACAATAGCTATTTTGGATATAGAAGAAGAAAGGTCAGTGAATTTATCTCTATCATATGTCATATGATTAGATGCACCAGTATTGACAATCCAGTCTCTACTACTAGTAACAGCTCTAGTAATATCAAATTTAGAAATACCTATCTTTGCTGTCAAATCAGTTGCGATCATATTGCTTGACTCCAAACCAGTAAGTTCTCTAGAATCCTTCCTCCCACTGTCACTTTGATTCTTTCCTTATGGGTGCCAATCAGGGAGCCATGAAGCTTGAAGCAATTTTCAACTGTATGATTATCCCTTTTACAGTGTGTACAAAATCATAACCCCTTTTTGTCATTTTTACGAACAGCTAGTGCCACACCGTCATTAACAGCAGTAGAACCATTCATGACCTCTTGGCGATTTTCTTTAGAGCACACAGTTGCATATGCGTTCTGTAAGCTGGGCAATGGGGTGGTAGCTAAGATCCTTCCTCTAACACCGTCGAGATGAGGATCTAGACTAGTAAGAAAGATATAAACCCTCTGTGCACTAACCACCTTGTTATACATTTCAATATCATCGGAACACTTCATGTGGCACTTATCAATGGCATCAACTTCTTACCACAATTTTTGAAGGCGCCCAAAATAAGAAATAACAGAACCCCCATTTTGACATAAATTGACAATTTCACATTGTAATCTATAAGCTGGAGAAGCATCTTCACTTACAGAGTATGTTTTACAAGCAACTTCCCAAATTTCTATCGCTATTGACAAACGAAGAAACAGGAACGAACCTCCTTCGTCATTGAGTCAAGCAACCACGATTTGATGAGGCAATTCTCATCTTCCCAGAATTCATACTCTTCAGATGCAGTACCAGATGGGGCAGCTTTGAAACCTAAAATGTATCCCCATAGTTTGCGACCTCTGAGTTTATTTTCTTTCGCTATTGTCAAAAGAAGAAATAGGGAACGAACCTCCTTCGTCAATGAGTCAAGCAACCATGATTTGATGAGGCAATTCTCATCTTCCCAAGATTCATACTCTTCAGATGAAGTATCAGATGGGGCAGCTTTGGAACCTGAAATGTATCCCCATCGTTTGCGGCCTCTGAGTTTATTTTAGGCGTTTAATGCCCATTTGATATAATTGGTACCATTTAGTTTTTCAGGGGTAAAGGTAGAAGAAAGCTCCTGCATTTGTATAGCAGAAGAACTTTCATTAGTAGGCAAAGTAGGGTTTGACATATATCTAGAATCAAGTATTTGGCTCTGATACTATGCCAAATATAACAACAGTAATAGGAAGGGAATTGTAGTTTCTCGAATATTTCTCATCTGTAGCTTTATAATTTATATATAAGTGTATAACAGTATGTAAAACGGTAAAGACCTATTCTATCGTAACTTCAAAATACACAATCCTTATCTAATAATTCAAATCATTCTTGTCCTTTAGTAATCTCAACAGTGAGTGCCTTGTTCTATACAATGTTGTTCCATTCGACCTCAGTTTTTCTTCTTATCAAGAGTTCCTTGGTAGTTTGATTACTAAGAGAGTGGATTGGGTGACCTTTCTAATGAATTATAACAGCAGAGTTTGGATCATTACCTAGAACACTTGTGATATCCTCTTAAACCATATCTCTTAATGTGAGTAATCGGTTAAGGAAGTGACAGTGAGATAAGCGATTTCTCAATTGCTAGATACTTTGACCTCGAATAAAATAAGAATGCAACCATCGAATCCACAACAAATTTTTATCCTACAGTATCCACCAAATACGTTTGAGTATCAGAACCTGGTTTGTGACTTTGATGGATGAGATATTCAGGCCACCTTCTTTTTTAGGGAGGCAAACATCAATCCATAGAACCTTAGCTACACCCTGAGTATCATCCGAATGGCTAGGTAGTCTTTCAATGGTTTTGATAAGGCTTTGGGAGAGGAATATATAGGAACTCCATTATACATGCAAAGAGTTGAGCACAGAGTGAATAAGTTGGAGTTTACCTACATAAGAAAGACTTTTGTTTACCCATGAGTTGATTCCTCACTTGATTCGTTCAATGAGAGGTGAACATTCTTAATAGTTAAGCCACTTGGTAGTCCCAGGAAGTCCCAGGTATATTATAGGAGGACTGGAAGGGGATATGCCAATAGCTTGTGTAATAGCTGGATGGAGATCATAGGTAGCTTTAGAAAGAATAATGAGACTTTTTATCAAGGTTGATATGCAATCCGAAATATCTTTTGAAGATATCAAGTGCCTTTATAAAGGTGTTAATAAAACTCATCTGAGCTCTACAAAAAAGAAGAGGATCATCTACAAGATCAAGTTTCAGTAAAGCAATTTTCTTACATTTATTATGGTATCTAAAGCTCGTGTTAAGCTACACTTCATGGTTAATGATGGAACTTAGGATTTTTATGCAGAGGATGAAGAGATAGGGGATAGAGGATCCCCTTGTCATAAGCCCCTACCTGCGTGAAATATTTTGTTAAACTGCCATTGATAAGCACAGTTAATGAAGCAGTGGTTATACATTGCTTTAACCAGTTGATGAAGATGGTTAGAAAACCAAAGGCCTAGAGCATGATCCAAATGAATTCCCAGTTGATACTGTTGAATGCTTTATGAAAGTCAAATTTCATTGTGCAATTAGGAGCATAGTTATAGCAAGAGTAACCTTTGACAAGTTCTTGAACAATCAGAATGTTATCACCAATATGACGATCCTACAAGAATGCTCCTTGGTTTTCACTGATCAAAGGGGTAGTGCTTTCTTCAATCTTGTAGCCAGTATCTTTGAAATGCTCTTATATAGATAATTGGTACATGTAATGTGTCGGAAGCCTCTAAAGGTGGAAGGGTTGGGACCTTTAGGAACCAAACAGATAAAAGTTCTCTTGATTTACTTAAGGATAATCCAATTGGTGAAAAATTCTTTGACTGCTTGTATCACAAAACCACCGGTTATGTGCGCTGATTTTTGGAAGAAGTGTCCATTAAAGCCATCAGGCCTGGGGGGCCTTTGAACCATCCATAGCAAAAATAACTCTTTCAATTTCGTTATCATCAACAGGGTGAATCAGTAGTTCCAAAGCAGCAGGATTCAATTGCTTCAAGTGGAGTGATTTGAGATATGAGAAAAAAACATATGACTATTTTAGCTAACCAAGAAGAAGACAGAAGTATCTAATAGCTTCTCCTTGTATGTCTTAAGAAGTCAGTAAAGTTAACCCGACTGTAGATTTGATATAATAGATTTTATTGAAATTTTGCCTTACTAGGATAGATTTAACCAAAAAGCTAGTACATTGGTCCCCCGTCCTTGAGCTAGTTTATTTTTACCCTTTGCTGAAGTAGAGAATGGTGGTTACTTACTGCTTACAAGTAGTTATTGGTTGCAAGTTTTTCCTATTCCAGTAGTTGTTAGTCAATAGGGTGCCAAGCGAGAAATAATTGAGTGGCTTCTAATGTTGTTCTGCATGAGTAAATAGCAAAGATGGTGGATCCTTGGGCAAACTTCAAGAGCTTGAGTTCATGCTTAATATATTTAAGCTTATGGACATTAAAAAATTGCTTGGTACCTGGACAATGGAAACTAGCCCCCTTCCAGCAAGCTTCAGAGAAGCCAATGTCATGTACAAGATAATTGTCAAAGGGGAATGGAAAATGAGGAACGACTCTCTGAAACAAACGATCAACAATGATGGATGAATGGTCCGAAAATAATGAATCATGAAAGTGAGCGAAAATACATAGGAATACATTCAACCAGGTATCGTTCACCAACACATGGTCAAGTTTTTTCCGTATATGCTAAGAGGAAGTTTGTTTAATCAACTAAGTGAAGGTATGTCCTGTGGATTTCAGGTCAGTCACACCAATATCCAGGACACATTCCTTGAAATTATCTAAATGGTTCTTAAGGTTATAATGGCCTTGAGCTTCTGAAGGGAAGATAGTGGAGTTAAAGTCTCCACAAATCATCCATGGTTGAGTAATGCAACTGCTAAATTGTCAAAGATGGGTCCATCGGGTTCTTTGAAAAGAGTGGTTACTCGTATAGATTACAGACATGTTTATATTAATATGCTCCTACAAAAAAAGTCAATTGGAGGTGCATGGCTTGTTCATTAGAATCCAACAGATCCACTTTGAGTTTATTCTTATGATAACAAATAATAATTTTGACCAAAAGCATGGTGGAGGTGATTAGAAATAAAACTCCATTAGGGATCAAGAAGCTATAACTTTTGTAGGTTTTCTAACTTTATTTTGGTTTCAAGGAAAGCAACTAACAGAGGGTTTTTCTTAGAAACGAAGTCCCTTAAAGCCAAAAACTTTGAGGGACTGTTTATTCCGCGAACATTCCAAGTGATAAGTGACATTAATATATGGAGCTGGTCGTGTTTTTGCCTTTACCCCATTTTGAACGTCGTCTTTCCATAGTTTGGAAGATCTAGCCCTTAGCAACTTCTTTAATGTAGGAATCCTCAGCTGAAATATGGGCAGTATTAGTAGGACTGGTTATTTTCTTGGGGGAGGTGTCTTAATAGCAATGGAGGAAGATAGATTTTCAAGTGCAGTGTTTAAAGCATGACTGTTGCCTGGCTCCTGAATATCACCATTAGTTGTAGAGCTTTTATGTTGCATTCAGTTATTGTGAGTTAATCACCTTCTTCAGACAAATTCAGTGGAATGACTGTCACTTAATCAACACCCTGATCTTCAATGCTCGCCTGTTTGTTTTCTTGCTCCTGAATGTCAATGCTTGTTGGTTCCACTGACGTATTAGCAGGAGTTGGATTCTTGGGAGAAGCCTCTAGCTGTGCTGTGATATTGTGTCCCCATTTGTTCTTGATAACTACCAGTCTGGAATATCTTCCCTGTGGCTTTCCATACTTTCCTCGGTTTCTTAGAGGTAGGTCACCATTGATAGGAGATTGCAATGGTATTTTCCATAGATGCTTATCTTCCCCCAGTTGCATTATAAGGATCTCAGTCAGAAGCTCCTTCGAGAGTTCAATACTTACACAAATCCGAGCGTAACCGACTGTAGCAGGCATGTCTCAGAAATTCAAATATAAAGAAGGTTTCTCACGTGTACATGCAAGCCATGCAACGACGTAAAGAATCAGTGGGCAAGAAATCAAGAAGAGTTAGTTAAGTCAGTTAGATGATAGTTAGTAGAATTGAAATGTTATAAATGTACAGAAGTCACAGAAGTGGTAGATAGTCGATTAATAGAAGGAAATCTCAGTAAATCACTGAGTCTTTGATATACTCTGTTTGCCTCTGTTTTTGCTCCATTTTCTCTCTCTAGTCTTCTTTCTTCAAAAGTTCCATATTACAGAGTTTTAGTTTTTCGTATGATGGATAAATAACAACAACAAAGTGGTATCAGAGCTTTTCTTTTCTTGAGGGACCTGTGAGTGTGTGATTGTGTGAGGAGCTTTCTTGAAGATCCGACGATGGAGATTATTCTTGGAGTGCTGTGATTTAGAGAAGTTCGTCAGAGATGGCTGAGAACTTATCTAAAGGCCTGCAGCTTCCAGTGTTTAATGGTGAAGGATACGTAGTCTGGGCAATCAAAATGGAAGTGTACATATAAGGACAGGATCTTTGGGAACCTATTGAAGATGACTACACCGTTGAGGTGCCTGCGGAGGATGCAACAATATCTCAGCTGAGGTGGTTGAGGGAGAGGATCACCAAGAAAGCTCGAGCCCGATCTTGCTTGTATTAGGCGTTAGCTCCCTCCATTTTTACCAGAATTATGAAGTTGGATTCAGCAAAGAAAATATGGGATTTCTTGAAGAAAGAATACCAGGGAGATGACAGAGTTAAGCACATAAGAATGCTCAACTTTATGAGGGAGTTTGACAGACTGCAGATGAGAGATGATGAATCTGTTAAATCCTATACTGAAAAGCTTGGACAATTGGCAGATCAAATCAGACTTCTGGATGTAGAGTTTAATGATGATAGGATAGTCCAGAAGTTGCTGATATTTGTTCCAGAGAAGTATGAAGCAACTATTGCTTCTCTGGAAAACTCGAAAGACATGGCTAGCATTAAGTTGGCTGAAGTTGTAAGTGCTCTGCAAGCATAGGAGCAGAGGCATTTGATGAGGAAGGGTGACACTTCAGAAGGTGCTTATAAGGCATCCACAAAGACTGTTGAGCAAGAGAAGTCTAAGAAGAAGTGGTCGAAGGGAGGTTCTAAGGCACAGAAGAATCAGAATGCAGGAGGGGACAAGGCTAACAATTATAATCCTTGCCCTCACTGTGGTAAGTCAAACCATCTTGCTTTCAGGTGCTGGAAGAGGCCGGACGTCGAATGCAGAAAGGGCACATGGAGGCAATTTGCAAGGAGCAAGTCACTCAAGCTACAGTAAATGTGCAAGTCACTAAAGAAGAAGAAAAGCAGCTTTTTGTAGTCACTTGCGATCTTACTGAAGCATTTTCATCCGAGTGGCTGATTGACAGTGGATGTACAAGTCATATGTCTCTAGATTCAAGATTATTCAAGTCTATGGATCAAAATGTGAAGGCAAACGCGAAGCTTGGAAATGGAGACTGCATCCGAGTATAAGGGAAATGTGAAGTTGAGATTTCTACTAAGAAAGGTGTCAAGATTATTATTGATGTTCTTTTTGTCCCCAAGATTCAACATAATCTCTTAAGCGTGGCGCAGTTGATCGAAAAAGGTATGTCTATTCACTCTGAATCAAAAGTTTGCAAAGTGTTTGACAAAGCTGGCCAGGAAATCCTGAGCATCCGTATGAAGAACAAGAGCTTCTCCATAAGACCATAAGAAATACAACAGGAGGCGTTAGTGAGCAGGGAAGTCCACTTCCTTGAAGATGAACATTAGACCTGGTCTGAAGGGGAGCGAGGAAATGTGGAAGAAAAGCAGTCTGGCAGATTTTTTTTTTTTGTTCCAGAAATTGCAGAAAATACACAAAATTAGTTGGAGAATGATGTGTTAGAATATGAGGAAGAGGAAGATTCAGAAAATCACTTTGAGCAAAATGAATTAAATTCTGAGGAGGAGCAAACTCCAGAAATGCCAGATGATGATTATGATTATATACCAGTGAGAGGGACTAGAAGCTTGGTAGAAATTTATGAAAGAAGTAATGAAGCAATACTGGAGCCTTCTAGGATTCAGGAAGCTTTGCAAAATTCGAAATGGCTTGAAGCTATGAAGGAAGATGGAGACGAGGTGGATAGAAAGAATTACAAAAGTATGGTGGGTTGTTTAATGTACATTACAACTTCGAGACCTGATATTCTGGATTCTATTAGTGTACTTTCCAGATATTTGAGTGATCCAGGAA
>JAOQML010145156.1:0-15033 GCA_027568935.1 Erythroxylum urbanii | reverse complement strand
CAATTAGTTCACATAACACCACAATTAATGCATTTAACTACCAATTGAGAACATAAAACACAACTCTTACCTATTAAACTTCTAATTCTTCAATTCTTCAAAAGATCACAAATTCACTTGATCTCATCTACTAAAGATGGATTAGGTTGGATCTTTGAGAAGTAAGAAGAAGGTAGCAAGCTATTTAAAAGGCTAGTATGATATTATGGCCAAAAATCAATTTGATGGAGGTTAGTAGGAGTTTCGGTGGAGGGAAAAAGATGAAGAAGTAAAAACATGAAAAAGTGAAGACATGAAGCTTCGTGAGGTAGAGAAAAGCAAAAAATGAAAGACCAAAATTCACTTAAAAAGGGTGTATTCGTGAGTGAGGGATGAGTGACAAGTGTTGGTGACACTTGTCACCATCCTATGGTTCTATTTGGACTCTTCTTTAAAAAACTAATCCATTGAACTCCAATTTCTAATCCAATTTTCTCCAAATTTCTATGACATAAGTCATGAAATCTCCGAGTCATTTATAAAAATTCTCACTACCATTTGACTCTGAATTCTACTGCTATTTGTCAATTGTCTTGCCACTTGGCATTTTTCTAGTCCAAAAATTACCCCGAAAATTTTCTAAAAAAATTTCTAAAATTCACTAAAAATTCTCAAACCTCAATGACCCTCTCCAACACAATTTTTCATACACACAAATCATATTTTCTATAAAAATCACATTTCTTAACAAATATACCGGGAAATGTCATGAATGCATGTACAATCATTACATATGTAAAATTCACTATTCATGTGCATATATGAATGCATGAACATAGCTAAACAATTTTAAACATTCCTAACCCATTCCAAATTACTATCTTACCCTTCCCATCGGTGATGGGATGTTACACTTTAGGGCTTTAATTGTATAGCCACTTTCATTCTCCACAAGTGCCTTGAACTTCTTAAATGCTTCAAATGATTTTGATTTCTACTTTAAGAAATAAACCCATATTTTTCTACTATAGTCATCAATGAAAAGTAAGAAGTATCTACTTGTACCCATTGATAATGGCTTAATTGGTCCACATATGCCAGTATGAATAAGTTGAAGTGGTGCAGTTACTCTTGTCACCGCTTCTTTTGGAAAACTCCTTCTTAAACGCTTGCTAAGTAAACATGCTTCACATAAATGATGTAGGTGGTTGACGGAGGGCATTCCTTTCACAATGTATTTATCTCCCAACATATTGAGTGCGCCAAAATTGAAGTGTCCAAATCTCATATGCCAACGCCATGCTTCATTTTTTAATTCCACCTTTAAACGTATTACTTTGATTGTCTTGATATTCAACATAAACATTTTATTCTTCGACATAAACACCTTAGCAATCAATTGAGCATATTGATCTCTAAACCAAAGATAACAATCTTTCATGTGGATTTCATATCCTTTTTCAAGAAGTTGCCCCAAACTTAAAATATTACTTTTCAATTTTGGCATATAATAGACATCATTAATAAGTCTATGGCTTCCATCTCTTGAAGAAATTAGAATGGTACCTTTTCCATGAATTTGAATCTTCGACGAATCTCTAAAAGAAACGTTGCCTTCTATCTTTTCATCAATTTCCACAAATTTGCCTTTATCTCCACACATATGATTGGTTGCTCCATTATCTAATAACTATGTACTTTCTTCCTCACTTATATTATCTTTGAGTGCTAGCAATAAAGTGGACTCTTCGTCTCCTTACTTGTTATCAACAATATTGACTTACTCCTTAACTTGATTAGGCGTAACATAACATTTGCTAGAAAAATGTCCAAATTTATGACAATTGTAGCATTTAACATAGACTTATCATACCTCCTCTCTTTTTGTCTAAAATTATAACCTTCTCTTCCTCTTCCACTTTGTTTTCCTTAGCCTTCGTATGATTGATTGTTCCCATCATTGTTGGTGTTATTATAATCTCCTTTACTTCTTCCTCTATAACTTCATCCTCGACTTTGACCTCGACCATGACCATGTCATCGACCACGTCTTCATCCTCTTCCTCTTTGATTGCTTTCTCTATCATCATCTTTTAACACAACCCTTGCTTTAAGTGCTTGCTCCAAAGGTTCTTCTTGCCTTTTCTTAATTTTGTCTTTGTGAGCTTGTAAAGAGCCCTCTATTTGTTCAAGTGTCTAGTCTAGATCTTTAGACTCCTTAATGATGCAAACCACATAATCAAACTTTAGGTTTAAGGAACGAAGAATCTTCTCTACTACTCAAACATCTTCAACTTGATCTTCATATCTCTTCATTTGATTCACAATGGCCTTCACTCGTGAACAATAATCTGATATTGATTTAGATTCCTTCATGCATAAAGATTCAAAATCACCTCGCAATGATTGGAGTCGAATCTTTTTTACCTTATCAATTTCTTGAAAGGAACTTTCTAAAATCACCCATACTTCCTTTGAAGTGGTTGCATCGACCACCTTCTCAAACATTGAATCATCTAGACATTGATGGATGAGGGTGAGGGCTTATTGATCCTTCTTCTTGATCTTTGCCAAAGCATCCTTTTCATTTTGATACAAATCAGCTTCACTTTGAGGTTGTATAAAACCTTTCTCTATAATCACCTAAGCATCTTGTAAGCTAAGCACGGCTTTCGTATGAAGACACCATGTTTCAGAATTTTTTTGTGAGGTGAGGAAATTGAAATGAATACTCCACCATTATTTTCCATTTCATAAAGAACTTAGCTTTGATACTACTTTGTTAAGAAGTGAGGAGGTTGAGAGTAGAGAGAATTGTTTAGAAGAAGAGGTTGTATATTACTTGAATGATTTTAGTTCAAGTATAAAGAGGTATTTATAGGTACAAAAATGACTCTTCATATCTAAGTACATGAACCCATTAATCAACCCAAATAAATAAACCACACATAAACTCAAAATCATTCATAGACCGATATTTAATTATGTAACTAATACATGAACATAATTAAACTCCTAACAATGAACTTAGACATCCATGTATCTAGACTAACTTTCAAATTACTCTTCAACAAATCTATGGCATCAAACATCACATTCTAGTTATTCATTCATGTTAAAGACTAGAACAAGTTAATTTCTCTCGTATAGAATCACAAATGAGTGTAACTATTCGTATTTAATCTCACTAATTCTTAATTTATGACTTGCCTTGCATAAAATTTATTATTAGCAGTGACGTAAGTTATTTTCTCAATTGATAAAATAAACTTTTATATTAGTTTTAAATATACATTTATGTAAAAAAAATTGATGTAGAAGGTATTATCTACATCCTCAGTCACAATATTGGAAAGTCTTAGAGAGAGGTCACCTTTCTCTCCAAACACTCATTTCCTCCTGCTACTTTGTCCTAGTTGGTTCATGTATTTTGAACAGACTCAATGCCCAAGCTCATTTCCTCATTTAGTAGCCCACTTTCCTTTACTCCTTTGTCGCCTAACTCTTTTGTCTGATTTTTTTTATTATAAGAAACAAGTCATGACTCTTGTCTCTTAAACACCCTTGCCTTCCTCATCCCCAAACCTCATTTCAGCCCAACTTTTTGTTCTCTTCCAAGTCACAAACTGTCAAGGACAAGGGTACTTCTATTAGTGTGAAGAAAGGAGAGACTTCAACCACTATCCTCCAAAAAGTTTGTTTAGAATAAGGTAGTGGGGTTTCTTGTTACATTTGACAAACTACGATTCATCCTTCCTACTAAACTTGGAAACCTGGTCTTGCCACCTCCTAAAATTCTTTAACTGGTGCTAAGAAATGGAATTCTTCATTAATCAGTTACTTCAACCTTGAAGAAACTAGGTATATAAGTACATTGCTTAATGAAGATAAGTTCTTTTACATTCAGATTCTTCTTAGAGGAAGCTACATAAAGGGTCATTGATTTAGGACTATAGCATATACAAAGGAAGCCTATGCTAATCAAAAAATGAACATCTAGGGTATCTTTGGACAGAACCAAGCTAGAATCACTACCTATCTATCTCAATTTCCATAAGGTGTCACTTCACTACTAGTCTCTGGAGGGCATAAGCTATCTAGTTAGCTTCCTAGGCAAGCCTATAAGCATGGATGAAAATATAGTTGTAGTAAATAGGATTAGTTTTGCTTGACTATGTATTAATGTTCCTCTAGATAGTGATAAACTTGGTATAAATAGACTAATGAGACTCAATAAGGATAGGAACCTCACTAAATACACCATTACTACTATGTACCCCTAAAGGCTGATGAAGAAAGGGTTGCTAAGTATGTAGAAATCAAATGCTCCTTAGCAACATTAAAACTCAAATATGCATATGTTTACAAATGATACTATCATTGTTAAGGAAGAAATCGCAGCTAGAACATAGGTCCAGGTTGTTAAGGAAAGCAAAGAATTTGTGCCTAAAGTTATCCTGGAAAAACTTAAGGTGCCTTTTGACCTTTTTATAGAGTCTTACGAGGAAACTGATCCATTAAGGAGGAAAATTATAGTAAAAGGTAATGCTTCCAATATAATCTTGATTGACTCAAACACCAAAACATCTAAAGAGGTTAAATTGGAGAAATCTCCACAAGATGAAAACAATTCTTATAGGGCTAAATCCAATCGGAAAGTCAAGAGGAAGAAGGCAAATCTCTCCTTTACTGAATGAGTTTTATTGTATGGAATTTTGGGGGATTAAACTCGTCCAATAAATAAATGGATCTTAAAGACTACTGATACTGAGGAAACAATGTTTTATCGGTCTCATAAAGACCAAAACAAAGCTAGAATCCTACTAAAGGGGACTATGATTTTTGGATTAAGAAGGGAACATAGTTAGAAACCACTAGGCACACGACATTGGCAGAATTATAGTCTTCATTAATCTTAAAGTCCTAAAATTAAGAAATTGATTATATTATGAATAATTCTTACATTGGGAAGCTACACTATTAAGCTCTCAAACGCCTATGGCAATCACTATAGTTTATGAAGCTAATTGGGAGTTTCAAAAAAACAAACTATGGAAAGACTTAGAGCTTATTAGAGCTAACTCTAGCATCCCTCATAGGGTATTTTAACTGTATTCTACACATAACTGAGACACAAGGTAACACAAAATTTTCTTTCACCAAATTTCAGAAATTAGAACATCTGATTGGCTCTCTAGGCTTAACTGATCTTAACTACAATAGTCATCATTTAACATGGTGCAAATAGTAATCAAGTACCTTCTTCATATAATAGAAATTAAACCGAAGCTTGGTTAATTTGAGTTGGTTAAACTGCTTCCCTGAGAGTTTTGTTGCATTTAATAATTAGTTACTCTCAGATCACACACCTGTAAAGGTGGAGCTTAATTCTATTGTGTATAACAAGAAAGCTCCTTTTGAAATTTTCAACCCATTTCTCAAGCACCCTAAGTTTAATGAGATCATCAAAAGAGGAATGATCATTGATACCATTGGCTCACATGCTTACTAATTGCTCTAAAAACTAAAAGTAATCAAAGCTAAGTTAATTAGAGAACAAAGGAACGATGTTAATCTTATGGTTTTGATTAAAAAGCAACCATTTGAGAAGCTTGAAAAATGTCAAAATGAGCTACCAAAGGTGTACATCCCGTTTTCCTGTGCTAAGGGCTAGAACCCTAGAATAACTATAAATGAGAGACATTATGAGAAGTTAGGAAATGCATTTCATGCTCATGCATAATATCGCATACACACACATGTGAATATTAATTTTTGCACATACTACAATGACTGTTCATGCACTCATTTGACACTTTCCATGTATAATTGATTTATAATGTGATTATATTGTGAATTGTGGATTATATGTCTTGAAATTAATTTGGTAAGTATAAGTATTGATATAGAATTTTTAGTGAAAATTTAGAAATTTTTAAAATTTTGAATATTTTTGGACAAGGAAAATTGCCAAGTGGCAAAATAATTGACAAATGGTAAAAGAAATAAGTGACAAATGACAATAGAAATAATTGATATATGATATTAGGGTTTAATGAAAAATGTCATAAAAAATTTAGGAGACAATTGGAGTAAAAATAGAAGACAAATTGACTAGTTATTAAGAGGACCAAGTGAAGATCCATAGGAAGTGGACATGTGGCAATGTGACAAGTGTAACTTGCCATGCTATCTCTTAACCCACGATATTTCTCCTAGATGAAAGACTATCTTCATTTTTAAGTTGTCTTTCACTTTATTCATTGCTCTCATCTTTTTGTTAATCTCTCTTTTTCATCTTCTTCATTTTGTCTTCATCTGCGACACTCTCTTCTCACCTCTCAACGTTGAATCTTGCTCTCATCTTTCCATTTGCTACTTCCATTTTTGTTGTCTTCTACATTTGTCACTAAAGACCTAAACCACCTCACCTCCATGTTGATGATCGTGTAGTACATGGAAAGCTAGGGTTCATGTGATTTTGAAGAGCTAAGAGTTTTATCAAGTAAGTTATACTTTGATCTTCATGGGTAGTTACAAAAGAATCAAATATGATGAATGATTTGAGATTTGATGATCATGATCATGGAGTCATATATATATGCTTTAACGTGGGTATAAAAAAATTAAAGAGATTTATGTTCTAGTTTTTAGTGTGTTAATGTTGTTCATGAGTTGCTTAATAAAAAGCATTTATAATGATAGATTAAGGGATGAATGATTACGAAAAAGAAGTTGAAATATGATGATGCGTGGATGAAGAAGTAAGTAAGGTTATGTCTTGTTTTTTTGTTATGATGAGTGATAAAATTGTAAGCTGCTGTAGGGATGTTTTAAGATATATTGATCCCTAAATTGATGTAGAAAGACTGCAAAAACTTTTGTTAGTAAATGGATGATTTCATGTTCTGTTTTTTTATGTATAATAACATATATCTCCTTGGTTACTTAAAGATGCACTAAAATGAGTTTAAAGTTAAAGAAAAGGATTAATTTGGTATCTTGAAATAAGGTATATTAGGGTGATAATTTAGAAGTGAAATGAATGTGATAATGGAGTAAAATGTGCGTAGAAAGTTGATGATGAATGTATATGTATGAATGTTCTGTTTTTCTGCTTATGCTCAATCATAGATTGTGAATTGTTTTTTATTGATATTGAGCTGAAATGGAAGTGAGAATAAAGAGAAAAATAAAGTAGAAACGATTATTTTGGCATGAGGTTTCTTGAGTATAATATGAAGAAACTTAGAACGCATATATGATAAGATCAGGTGAATGATGATGAAACAAATGAGTAAAGTTTTGTCGATTATAATGCAACTAATATGGTAGTTGAATTAGCGTGTAATGAAGTTGCACAAATGGATGTGAATACTAGAAAATTGGTGTGAAATCGATGTTAGTATATATATGTTGAATTCATGAGAATGGAGGAAGAAATTTTAAGGCACGATCGTGGCCCTCACCCAAGATCATGCCTTGAAAAGAATATGGCTCTCTCATGATCGTGGTAGGATCAACACGATCATGGTAAGTTCCACGAGGTTCTATCACAATTAGGGGAGGGACACCACGATCGTGGGCAGACACTTAGAGTAAAAAGTTATCTTTTGAGTGATGTTTGAACTAAAAAATGCTAAAGTACTTCATTATATTATATATAGGCTTGAATGAGGCCTAGAATGAATTTATTTAATGATGGGTTAGGTTATTAAAGTGTATTAGGTATTAAAGAATGATTGAAAGATGACGTTGAATGATTCTAAGAAATGAATTAAGGAAATATACGCAAGATTGTCATTGAGCTTGCATTATACAAACATATATACATATGTGTATGATTGAGTATTAATATGATTGTGCAAATTAGTAATGTGTAAATGTGTATGTGTTGCATGATATAGAAGAGCAGATAGAGCGACCGCATCCAAACATTGTCAGGACATCGAGGTAATAGCTATCTAGAGCATACTGTGAGTAACTTAGATGGTCTCACACTGATTAATTGTTTGTTTAAAATATTGAATTGAATTGCTATGTGATGTGAATGTGTTGATTCCAGAAATTGAATGTCTGAGGCATTTGATGCATGAAAATCATATTGAAAGTGTTCATTATATGTGAATTTAATCGAAATAAGTGTACTCAATATTAGTTTTGAGTGTCAGACTTAGGTCCAAAGAAAAATGTGAATGTGAATATGAATGTGAATGTGAATGTGAATGATCGAACACAAGTGATTGATTGAATACATATGATTCATTTCATTATATGAATGCATAATAAGATAAAGGCAGTTGTGATTGGAGTCACCAGTGAAAAAGAGCTTAAAGCTTATAATGTGGTAAGAACCTCTGGCTTACTATGTATAATGAGCCTAGTATTCCCAACAAATATGGAACAGTTATTAATGAGTCTGGTATCCCCAATAGATATGAAACAGTGAAAAAGACACTCAGTCATATCAACATAATAATTGAAAGTAAGTCTTATGAGCATTGCATATACATTTTATATGTTTATTTAAATGATTGAAATGTATTGTTTGAATTTTCTTAAATGCGAATTGTGAAATAAGTGAACAAAGTGATATTTGATGCTACATGATAATTGATGAAGTGATGTGCAAAAGGTGTTATTACTTATCTAGAAATTGAATGTGAATTATGACCTATTCTGCGTTATGTGATATGAGTAAGCCATCGATAATGTGTAGCTCACTAAGTTCGCAAAACTCAAAAAAAAAATTGCAACATTGACTTTTCAGGTATGAGAGAGGGGACTTAGCTTATAAAATAACTTAGAAGAAACCTAGTACTACTTTTGGATAGAAGAAATGCCTCAAAGGTCGGTCAGTTAAGACTAAAGTATCTAGATAGAATTTTTGTATCATTCCACTTTCTTGTAGATTTTGTAAAAGAGCAACAGGATCTTATAATTTTGATGTTGTACATATATATAAAGGATGTACGTAATGCTACAATGTATGTTATATTTTATGAAATGAAAATGAGGAATTGAGTTTTAGACATTGAGTATTGTGATTTAAATATGATGCCATGTTAACTGATGTGAGTGCTCTAGCGCACTACTTCCATCAGACATATGCTTGAATGTCGGAATGACGTATGGGCATATGTCGGATGGGAGTGGCATGCTACAATACTTAGTATTAGAGCATGAGTTGGCATCCATATGGACATATTAGAACATTAGATATGAAATATTGTGAGAAATGCAGATAGTAATCAAAGTTATTGTTTATTATAGATCATCTGCTATAGGTGATCAAGTGCGACAATCAGCTGACCTAGAATCAATAGGAGCCAATAGAGCATATTCTGTATCTCGACCTGAGAGAATGCCTCCAAGAATTCCCAAAAGAAGGGAAAGGAAGTATGATAAACTGCAAAAGCAGGGGATTGTGGACTTTTACGAAAGTCCTGTAGAGGCCGAAAGATGGCTAGAGAGAATAAAGAGAGTCTTCGATTAGATGGATTGCGAGTCAGACAAGAAGTTTGACTATACAATTTCCTTACTCCAAAGTCCAGTATACCACCGGTGGAAAACTGTTCCATGCAGTACTACTAGGTCTTGTAACTTAAAATGGGAAGACTTTTTAAAAGTCTTCAAGGATAATTACATGCCCAAGATCTACCTGGACAGAAAAATAAAATAATTTCTAGATCTGAAGCTGGGCAATCTCTCTGTGGAAAAATATGAGATAAATTTCAATAAGCTAATGGGGTATGCTATTGCCTTGATTCCTACAGAGGAAGACAAGTGTAAGAGATTCGAAGATAGGCTGAATATGGAAATTCGGATAAGGCTAGCTATTACGAACTTAAATAGTTTCTCTGAGTTGAGAATAACTTCGATCTTAATAGAGCAATTGTTGAGAGATGATCAAGGGGAATATAGACAAGAGTCTAGAATGAAGAGGCCTAGTGAATCTCAGGGTGGTTCTAGAATAAGGTTGAACAAATGGCAGAATAGATATTATCGACCACTAGCTAGATCAAGACAATTGGGGTTCAGACAGAGGAGTAGTTTTGTGTAGTTTGGCAGTGGAAGAGGTGCATTATCAGGACAGTTCCCTAATTGTGAGCATTATGGAAAGAAGCATAGTGGTAAATGTTGGAAACTGTCTGGAACTTACCTTCTATGCAGCTCTTTTAATCATCAGATCAAAGACTGTCCCACAGTCTATGGAGCACAATCTGGAAGGAGAGGAGGAATGATAACAGAAACAATAGTCCAGCAGAGTTGAGCTAGTGAGTCTAGACAGAAAGGCCGTGGTAGAGGCAGAGTGAGTTCTGAGAGACCTACTGTCAAGACTGAGGTGTGGAGCAACCAACCATAGTCTCAGGCCAGAGTTTATGCAATGACCCGATAGAAGGCTCAAAATTCTCCAGATGTCGTTACAAGTGTGCTGCATATCTTTACTTATGAAGCTTTTGAATTTTTAGATCCTGGATCTATGCATTCTTTTATCATACCGTATCTAGCATCTAGACTGCATTGTGATAGAGAACTGTTGAAACATGGATTAGAGGTGAGTACACCTATGGGTAGTACTACAATAATAGGAGAAGTTTGTAAGAGGAGTTTAATTCGAATTGATCAGGCAAAATTGGAGGCAGATTTGATTGTATTACAATTATAGGAGATAGAAATTATTTTAGGCATGGATTGGCTTACTACTTATAGGGCTATCATGAATTACTATACTAAGAAGGTAATATTAAAATCTTCTAATCAACCGAGTGTAATTTTTAGAGGTATCAGTCAAGCAATGCCAACCAGACTGATCACATTCATGAGTGCATTGATATTGATCAGAGGGTGATGTGAGGCTTATCTGGCCCATGTAATCGATACTCGTACTGAGCAGAATGTGCAGGACATTCCTACTATTAGGGAATTCTTGTATGTGTTTCCTGCGGAGTTATCTGGTTTACCTTCAAACAAGGAAACATAATTTACGATTGACTTAGTTCCAGGTACTACTCCTATATCTATTCCTCCATAAGATGGCACCTATTGAGCTAAAAGAATTGAAGGCTCAGTTGTAGGAGTTGTCGGAAAAGAGTTTTATCAAACCCAGTGTATCACCCTGGGGAGCTTCAGTCCTATTTGTGAAGAAAGATGGAACTCTGAGACTGTGTATCAATTATAGGCAACTGAATTAGGAAACCGTAAAGAAAAAGTATCCGTTGCCTAGAATTAATGATTTACTTAATCATTTGCAAGAAGCTCAGGTGTTCACTATGTTAGACTTAAGATCTGGGTACTATCAGTTGAAGATAGTAGAGGCTAATGTATCGAAAAGTGCATTCAGGAGTAGGTATAGGCATTTTGAGTTTTTAGTAATGCCGTTTGGGTTGATAACACACTAGCTGCATTTATGGCTTTAATGAATAAGGTGTTTCAACCCTACTTAGATCATTTTGTGATAGTGTTTATCGATGAAAATTTAGTGTATTCGAAGAGTAGAGAAGAGCATACTGAGCACTTGAGAGTAATTTTACAGATAATGAGGGAGAAACAGTTATATTCCAAATTTAGTAAGTGTGAATTTTGGATGGATCAAGTAATATTTCTGGGTCATATAGTAACTGGACAAGGCATACAAGTGGATCCAAAGAAGATAGAGACAGTAATGAAGTGGGAGACTTCGAAGAACGTGTTTGAGATTTAGAGTTTCCTCATATTAGCCAGATATTACCGAAGGTTTGTTGAGGGGTTCTCATTGATTTTAGCTCCT
This sequence comes from Erythroxylum urbanii, assembly GCA_027568935.1. Taxonomy (NCBI): domain Eukaryota; kingdom Viridiplantae; phylum Streptophyta; class Magnoliopsida; order Malpighiales; family Erythroxylaceae; genus Erythroxylum; species Erythroxylum urbanii. The sequence continues at coordinate 3,284 of JAOQML010145156.1, read as the reverse complement.
TTAACTAAACTTCTAAGGAAGAATATACCTTTTAGATGGAATGATGAATGTCAGATGAGTTTTGAGGAGTTAAAGCATCGGTTAACTATCATACTAGTGTTGACTATTCCATCTGGAATTGGAGGTTATGTGGTTTACAGTGATGCTTCGCATCAAGGATTGGGATGTGTACTAATGCAATATGACAAAGTAATAGCATATGCATTGAGCCAATTAAGGTCTCACGAGATTAATTATCCAATACATGATTTAGAATTTGTTGTAATAGTTTTTGCTCTAAAGATATAGAGACACTATCTGTATGGAGAGACATTCCAGATATATACTAATTATAAGAGCTTGATGTATCTGTTGAGTCAGAAGGAGTTAAATATAAGACAGAGAAGGTGGATAGAGCTGTTGAAAGACTATGACTACACGATTGAATATCATCCGAGAAAAGCTAATGTGGTAGCTGATGCATTGAGTAGAAAATCAAATAGCAATGTAGCTCAAATTAAGATATCGAGGTTATCGAGCTTAGTTCAATTGAGAGCATTGAATATTGAGTTGAATCTATAGCAAAATGAGACATTGATAGCTATATTGAGACTAAGACCAATGTTACATGACATAATTGGAAAACATCAGTAAAGATCCTGAAATGGTGAAGCTTATTAAGAGAAGTTAAACCCGGATTTCGAATTTGAATTGAGAAAGGAGACAATATGGTTAAACCAGAGGTTATGTTACCTGACATTGATAATTTGAGGAAAGAAATTCTATATGAAGTTCATGTAGCAGCTTATGCTATGCATCTTGGTACTATCAAGATGTATAACACGTTGAAGCAACATTTCTAGTGGCCAGAGATGGAGAAGCAAGTAGCGGAATATGTTGCTAAGTATTTAACTTGCTAGCAAATTAAGGCTAAGTATCAGGCTTTAGTTGGAAAGCTACATTCGTTACCTATTTTAGAGTGGAAAGGAGAGCGAAACACGATATATTTCATTATAGGATTGCCAAAAACTCTAAGGCAATATGATGCTATACGGGTTATGGTGGACCGATTGACAAAGTCGGCCCATTTCTTACCAGTGAGAGAGAATAACTCACTAGACCAGTTAACCCAGAGGTATGTGAACGAAGTAGTTAGGTTGCATGGGGTTTCAGTATTCATTGTATCAGACAGGGATTCCATAATTACTTCGAAGTTCTGGAAGAGTTTACAGTTAGCTCTGGGTATAAAGTTAAAGTTTAGTACTACATTTCATCCTCAGACCGATGGACAGAGTGAGAGGAAAATTAAAAATGTTGACCATATGCTCAGGGCATGTGTATTGGAGTTTCAAGGAGTATGGGATCAGTATATAGCTTTGATTGAATTTGCTTACAATAACCATTATCACAGTAGCATTGAAATGCACCATATGAGGCGTTGTATGGCAGGAAATGTCGTTTGCCTCTGTATTAGGATGAAGAGGGTCTGAGAATGGTAAAAGTTCCAGAACTGATACAAGATACTATAGATAAAGTGAAACTGATTCAAAGTAGAATTAAAGCAGCTCAAGATAGACAGAAGAGCTATATAGATCAACACCGAAGGGATATTGTCAGACCCTGTTTCTATAGTCTAACTCTTGCTCTAATACCATAACTGTGTTGGACCCCAATTCCGGAGCTTAACATTCCTTATCATAGGACGCGTGCTTGTGCTTGTTACCATGCAAGGTTATTCCCATTTAACCCTCATTTGTCATCCTCGGTTCATCCTCATTTCTTAATATCGTAGTATCGAGCCCTATCTTCTAAATCTTCCTTATACTGAAGCAAATATTCTATGCTCAACTTTCATCTAGATACTGAGCATCTTAGAGGCTCGGATTAAAAAAATTATGTTCCTTCAGATCATTTGCTAACTCTATGCCTCTAGATTATCTAGACATGAGGTTCATCTCATTTTGAGGTCATATAACGAAGTTATGGCTGAAAGAATCAAATAGGGTTTTGATCTCAATCATATTGAACCTATCTCGGGACAAAAGGCATAACTCTTTCGAAAGATGTCGAATCAAAGCATTCTTTGGATTATCTGAAAGAGGGCTTCAATATATATAACTTTCATGAAGACCTTGAAGACAAATTCCGTCGTTTGAAGGTCAAAAATGGACCAGACGATAGGATTAGACAAAACCAATCAAAAGCAAACAAAACAAAAGGGCAAACGAAGCAATACGAACGAAGCAAAGCAGACGAAGCAATACAGACGAAACTAAAGACAGACAAAGTGAGAAGCAGACGAAGTGAAAGACAGATGAAACAGAAAGTAGATGAAACAGAAAGCAGACGAAACAGAAAGCAGACGAAGCAAAAAGTAGACGAAATTTGTCAAAAAAATAGACAAAACAAAAATTTAAGAAGCAGAAAGCAGACGATGGAAAGTCTTAAGACGAAGCAGAGTCAACTTAAGACGAAGCGGAGTCAACTTAAAATGAATTGGAGTCAACTTAAGACAAAGCAACGCTTAAGATGAATGACGCCATCATAAAAGAATCACATCATTACAGTCGATATGTCTTACAGACAATACATCTTTACAGACAATACATCTCTTAAGACGAATGATGTCATCACGAAAGATATGACATCATCACAGTCGATACGTCTTACAGACGATACATCTTTACAAACGATGCATCTCTTAAGATAAATCATGTCATCACAGAAGATATGACATCATCACAGACAATACATTTTTATAGAAGATGTATCTTCACAGACGATGCATCCTTACAGACGAAATGACGTCATTACAGACGAAGTGACGTCATCACAGACGATTCATCTTTACAGACAATACATTTTTACAGAAGATGCATCTTCACAGACGATGCATAATTACAGAAAAAATGACATCATCACAGACAATTTGTCTTTACAGATAATACATTTTCACAGTAGGTGCATCTTCACAGCGATGTATCCTTGCCCTCCTAAGCACTTCCCTTTCTAAGGACCATAACTCTCGATCCAGAGGTCCCAAAAAATTCATACTATATATCGTTAGAAAACTAAAAGAAAGACCCTTAAATTTTCTAGAAGACAACTTGGTCTAATTCAGCCTAGATCAATCTAGATTCTTCCCTTAAGTCATAACACAAATTTTACCCTATGGAAGGCTTGAAATTTTACATTTCACAAGCTTGGAATGTCCTGAGCTTAACCATCCTGTTACCAGAGTGACTTCATTAAACTCTCAAATCTCAACTTATTTGTCTCATCACATCTAACTACATTTTGATCAA